>OX382328.1:3976696-4257670 GCA_947507615.1 Hemithea aestivaria
ATCGAGGTATGGTTTGATGGAGACATTATCATCATCATCATCATCTTACGTTTGTCCACTGCAGGACATATGCCCTCATGGCACGTCACTCAACTCGGGCATCCGTCTTCCTCCTCCAACCGTCTCCAACAGAACAGATTACCCTTCTTATACACTTTCAGAGTCAAATCACAATTTATAGGTTGTGTGGCCAACCTATATGTTGCAGTTTCAAGGCGCCGAGATTACTATAGGGCCTGCAACATGACCTAACGACTGCTGCCCTACATATCTTATAGGAAACAGCCGGGATCCACAGTTTTACGTGCCTTCCGAAACATGCGTCCAGGCAAACTTTTTGCCACACTGAGATTTGAACCCTACCCTTTTGTTTGAAGACTTGTCTATTTATTTATTAAACGCAGTTCCTAACCTGAGCTTACCAACAAAACGAATGATAATTGTTTGCGTCCGCATTTAATTAGTGATTACACAATCGCAGGGATCAAACCTATCGGGGGCGGAGATTCAGTTGATCCCTTGAGCCTGATGGTCGTTACTTACGTAATTAAACGGTCAATATGTTCAGGGGACGCATCAAATTGTGCTTAGCTAACGGATAGAGGGACCGTATTTGAAATGGTTTGACTGCTTTTGGAACTAAAATGGTCAAATTAAAATTCATTGGGGAAATCATGGAAGGTTATATGGGTATACATCTACATTTAATGTCGCTTCAAAGACACGTTAAGTGGACAAATTATCTAATGTTTCCTTCAAATAGATTCGTTTTTGGAAAGTAAGCATGTATATAATAATACACCACTCTATAATACTCGTATGTAATAATAGCACTTTCGTCCTCTCTGAGGGTCTATTGGCTATCACCAAACGACATTGTGAAACCCTAAAATCCATGGACAAAATTGCGTATATTACTTGCTTAAACCACCTCATTAACATGACTAAAATAAAAAACGCAGCAATGTACCTTGAAATTGTCATCAATTGTAGAGGGTGAGAATTAGCCAATAGACCCTCTGGTCGTGGTTGATGTGATGATCGGTCTTTTCCGATGGACTTAGCCATGTGACGCCATTATTATCTATTAACGTCGATGCGAGAGCACTTGGTCTTAGATTCATCTGTAGCCTTCTTGATGAGGTTGACAAGGAATTAGAGAACGGCTTCGGGCACTCTTCCTTTCAACCAGACTTTGCTTATTAGCATAATATTATCTTTTATGTTTTACAACAGACATTTTTGAAGACGACATGTGTAATGTCAAATTAGACGACTAATAACTAATATTAACCTGTGGTACTAATTCTCCTTAAAAACTAACAGTGCATTTTATTACGTCATTGGCTTAATTCTTGTTTATACAAGTCATATAAGTTTCATTAGCGGGAACACACGTTGCGCGATCGTAGAGTCGTACAGCATTGTAACTATAATTAGGTTGTAGCACAACTCTGTCTCAATTATATGTCGTATATAAGAATACATGATTGTAAAAACCCTTCCCAGTCCAAATGCATAAGTATTTCATGGGGAATTTTCACATTCTTGCATTGATATAATATAGTCTCTATAGTACATTGTTAATTCAATTTTGATCTTAATTTCATCGGTTTTTATAATCCACCTAAGACATGACGTCAGCAACACGATCGCTTGATTTGTTTTTACGACATATATGTGCTAAATGCCTTTTCTGGCGTAGAAACTTGAAACTTTATTAAGGTATATTACAGTCAATTATTTTGCAGTAATACAGTTTAATATTTACGATTTACAGGAGAGTCGCAGGTGTGCGAGTGACTTGCAGTTGTTTAACTGTATAATTCACAGTTCAGTTTAATAAAGATTTTTTTTATATGTGAGACATAAACACACAGGAGGACAGCCCGCTTCATGGTGGGCAATTACCATCACCTTTATACTAAGACCTATAAGATATTGATAAAAATATAGTTAATGTTCTTAGGAACATAAAAACCTAACCCATTTTTTTATGACTTCAAACCTCAATTTATTTTACAGATCTATATACAATAGTATTAAATATAATAGGTACTCGTGAATACTAGTATTTTAATTATATAGTTAGTATAGTTAAGAAACGCCTGTTCTATGTGATTAATAAAAAAATAATTAATTACGCGTTCCTTGCGGACATTGACGACTATCTTTTTAATAGGCGGACATTGAAGATCCATGATATAATTGTTAATTAACAGAATGTGTACTGTTAATTTCGCGGAATTAACACTAAATATTAATAAAATTCTATTTAAAAAATAAAATTTAATTACAAGTCTCTAAGTGAAGTGAATGGGCGATTTAATTTTTGTAGTCTTATAGTGATTGTCACCAACCCAAGTTAGCTAAATGGCTTATGCAAGCAACCACTTACTCTCAGTTGTAGTCTATCGCGGTGACCAGAACTACTCACAATGTAGGCGCAAGTAAAAGATGTCGATAAAACAAATTGTTGTGTAATTCCGGCTGGGTGGGTATTTAATTTGCGGTGTATTCTCATTTGGCCGGCGTCCAACAACCGCCCGCAAACTACTTCTACTGGTTTATAGGCATTGTTTCTTCTTCTAAATAGAATTACGCGAGCTATGAAAAATCCCTCAAATCTATTATGTAACAAAGAACTTAAGTAATAATTAAGGCAGTGTACACAGAGCTTTTACCCGTCAAACTGAACGAATATTAAATTTCGTGACTTAGTTTTTGTTATGTAACTTCTCCGAAACGGTTTGACAGATTTAAATGTAATAATTTTTTTTTGTGTATAAAATTAGTATTAGTAGGTAGTAATTAGTATGTAGGTATGAGAATAGGGGCATAAATAATTTTTCAATACACACTAAAGAAGTGTACAAATCTGCTCGTATTTTTATAAAAGTTACAATTTTAAAATTCAACTTTCTTGGATTTTTTTTATCTTATGTTACAGAACTTTTTGTTTTGACAATTTGCATGATTTATAATATTTAATCATCAATATTATTATTTTTTTGGTTGAGTAATTAAACTGCATTAATTAATTTAGTGCAAATTAGCGTAAAAACCAAACGTTCCCATTTTTAATATAAATAAGGATTTAAAAGCTAAATACGGAAAAAGTTTTATTAAGTGGAGCGTAGAGAAATGCTTTCTTTTTACGAGTTAATTAAAAACCTACAGCTTTAATGGAAATAAATTGAGAGAAAGACAAATTAAACTTTCAGTCAAATTAAACGGACGCAAAAATAAACTAAGAATACGCTGCGCAGTTTTGCTCTATTCTCTCTTACAATACCAGTTGAGCCCAGCGGTTTTACCCACTAAACAGTAGCTTCTGAATTATTCTATAAGCTATCTACAAATACATTAAATTTCAGTACTATCGGTTCATGCGAATAAGTATGAAAGAGTAACAAACATTATCCATGCCTACATTCATACGATCTTTTGTATTTGTAATATTATTCGTATTGTATGTATTATCATTTATGATTGTGATTTGACTCTGACAGTGTGAGTAGGGAACATGTTCTGTTGATGAAGTAGGTATAAACCCCAAAAATATAATATTTAAGAAATAGTATATTTCCAATTCTTCTGCCCAAGTTTTGAGTGTGTTCTTTACAGTAATATTCTGGTCTTGTTTGTAGTATATTTTTTATATGTAGTAGTTTCGTCGTACAAAATCAACTTAACCTCACAATATTTAGGTGAGTAGGTACACATACTCTTTTATGTTATAAGTTTAATAGAATCCTACGTGCTTCGTTAAAACAATGGAAACAAAATATGCAAACCTATTTCTAGTTCTAAAAATAATTCACGTGAATGGTATAAAATTCACAGCGGGACCGGGTGTGCCGTTTAGGTGGATATTTGCTGGCATTTGCGGACGTCTGCGGACACTTAGTGCATGTGGATTATGGAGCTAATACTGGCTTTGGGGATCAAGTTTATATGCACGTGCGGAAATATTCATTTCGGGATATTTTCACAGTTAAATTTAAAAGCGATGGCTGTCTAGGACCTATTTGTGTAGAGTTTGCAATCCTAACCACCGAGTTTGAAATAAGTCCTATTTTACAGTTACATATTATACACGAGTGCGTATGTGCGTTCCTGTACGCACATGCACATGTGTGTATGGTTGTTTCTCTTTCACCACTGATTGCAATATAATGTGAACTTGGTACGATAGCTAAAAATCCGAAATAGTACTTTTTACCCTGATTTTCTCTCGGACCAGGACTTACGCGGATCAAAACAGCCGGGCACGTTTTATATTAAAAAAATAAATAATATCTTTGCTATTGCACTGCGCTATTTTTTGTTTGGATCACTTAAATGAAATTAATGTCCAAGTTAGTACAATTTCAGCCTGAAAATGTGTATGTAAGATTTTTGGTTCCTATTTTTGACGGGAATCAGGACTTACGCTTTTAATTCATTCTCACTTCTTATAAAGGAGACTGCTCAGGTCTTTCTCGACTTCATCCTTCCAGCGATACCCACCGGGTGGCCCACCGGACGGAAGAATGGCAGGAGGTGGCGCAGGACAGACCGAGTTGGAGAGACTTGTTATCGGAGGCCAAAACCCACTTTGGGTTCTCGCGCCTCACCAGTAAGTAAGTAAGTATTATAAAGGACTTTCAATACTAGTTATAAATAAGAAAAACTAAGTAGATTTAACCTGGAACTAGTAGGTGCCATAACTTCCTTTAGCGATTACTTAACGACGCTAAAGTTCCTCGGAGAAACTATCGGAATAATAGACACGGTTATGAGTTGAGCACTTCGATAATACCCATCAGTTAATTGCTTCTGATACTTTGTTCATTAACTTTCCAGTATGGATTTTTACCTTGGATTGAGAAAATCAGTAAAAGAAGATATACTTATGTATTCAAATGAGTACGTATTTGTGTGTCTGTTTGTAGCTTTTTCATGTAAAATCCACAAAATTGATAAAACTGAGTATATTGATATATAGAAACCTAGAATACATAATATGCTACTTTTCATTTCGTAGGTGTTATTGCCTGGTCGAGGGAGCGAGAAAGTTTGGTTGCCATTGTGGGGGATGACCTCTCTCTGAGCGAGCCCCACACTCCCCCCTCCCCCCCTTTCTTCCCCGGCATAAAAAGGTATTATATGTAGGGTGTACAGGGTATACTTATGTAAGTGAAACCGCGGGGCTTAGTTCGTTTCTTGCTTTTTCAATTAGACTTGGAATTTTATCACCTGAAAAGTACTAATCTAGAACGTCATCATCACTGGCCTTTTGCATCTATAAAACATGATTTAAGCAACATCCATATTAAAGGTTCGACACGACGTGCTTTGCTATAGTAAAGCCCGATGCGGAAATGACAACGTCGGCCGCAAAGTGTACCGACGAATTGTGTTCCCGGTGAAGCTGGATGAATTGCCGCGCGTTGGTGGCGTTTGTCACGTTTTTGTGCTAGTTGTCGAACCAGGCAATAATCTAGAACGTAAGTTGCTTACATACCAAATTTCCGTTTAATCGGTTTAGCTGTTTAGGCAGAAGAGGCAAACACACACAGACGAGTACAGTGTACACACACACACACTTACACTCACACTATCATGTGAACGAGGCCTTAACATGAGACGTGAGCATGTGGTGAAAAGTCAATGAATATAATATGACGAGCCGCTCCTCACATTCGTTATATGAAATTGAAATACGACTGGAGCGTTTATTTCTGAAGTGCGGTTTATCCAATAAAAACACATTCGTCATCGTTTACGTTATGATATTCGATATGATAACAGTTTATTGAGATATGAGAGCAAGTTCGAAGTTCGAAGGTCTTGTAAGGGCAAGGTTACACAGTGCGAGCTACTGCCGTGACAGTTATTGAACTTGTGTACTTGTTAAGCGACTCGCCTAGCTTACAATTGTGTTAGTTAACGTTCGAGTTTAAGCTCAATCATGGCAAGAAGTTGCTAAAACGTAAGTAAGTTGTATAGTTGTTGTTGAACGAGAAGTTGGCTGGACAAAACCTTGTCACCAAGCGTTCATTAAGAACGTGTTTCGGCATGATGTTCAGTAAAGCCTGGGAAGGATTTATCCCACCTTCTAAGTTTAGTCTGCTACCATCTATGGGCACATCATCGTTTAACATCACGCGAGATAATGGTCAAAGACGAACCTATAATTATAGGTTATAGGTATACCTATATTATATACCTATACATATCTATGTCATAACCTCATTTACATATAATAATTGGGGTTTTGGATAAAAACAATATATTTTTTTAGTCAAGAGTGCAGATTATTAAAAAATATTGAACACGTAATTTTTTATTTGTAAATCTGATGAAAAACGTAAGAGATACAACGCACTAAAGTTGTGATGACGTCAAAATGTTTTACTCAAGCTAGTACAAAGTGTTACAAAGTTAAACATTGTGATGTTATCACTCCATTCAGGTAACTTTGGTGCATTGTATCTCATACATTTATCAGATTTACACATAAAAAATACGTGTCCAATTATTTTTTTTTAACATTGTGGAAAAAAAAAATTAAAATCCCCATTAAAAAATGTAGTAACTGCAAGCCAGTTCGCCCTTTAAATCGCCCGGTGTAACCTCGGCATAAGCAGCGTTTGGTGCCCGACGTTGACAAATTGCTTCAGACACGTCAAGGGAAATTATTTTAAACGCCCACATCTCGCCCGTGCCTCGTTTGAGCCCACTTTCTTGCAATCTTATGAAATATTCAAAGCTCTGTGGACTTAATTATTAGGGTATTCGTATTTCACGGATTTAAATGGATCAATACACGGAAGTCTTTTAAGATTACGTTGTAAGCGCGAAGATTGTTTGGATATTTTAATGATTAATTATGATATTTGTCCTTTCAAGCTAAATTCTTGAAGTTAAGAATTAGATATTCTTGTAGTTTCTGTAAATTTATATAATTTAGTTGACATGTTTGAGAGAGCTTTTTGGTAATACTTGTAAAAAAAAACTTGATTTCTTGTTATTTACGTTATTTAATGAGATTTAAATGTGATAAAAATGGTATAATTTTACAAAATTAAAATAAAAAACTTAACAAACAGACAGGAATATCTCGTTAAATGTTTTATTAAACATTCTTAAAGAGCTATCAACTTCATTAACTTTATACCTAAAGTTAACCAAGTTTCCCAACAGTACCGCCGTGTTCCGTCGCTCTTCAACTAAAACCACATAAACCCAAGGTACGCCATCAAACATTTAACAAATCTGCATATAACGGGGGATGCTCGGTTATATTTCACCAATATTTAATGAGCGGTGCAAATTGCCCCCGCGTACCCTGGCTCTGGATAAGATTGTAACAAATACAGAGCAAGTCGGTTAACGAAGCAATTTTAGCGTAAAAGCGAGTCATTTGCACCGCTGGAATCTCAGGGAAAGTACCTACGAGTCGTCGATGATCAACCCTTAGACTCTACTTATATAGGGGAACGCTTTCAGATATCACATTAGGAAATTACATCTTATATTGTAAATGCAATTGTACAGAGGTTCTGATGAGCTGATAATTTGATTGGAAGATGTTATGTAGAAAGTAGGCAATTTATATGTCAGAATAGCACATGGGGTGCTTTTTAGCAAGTCTAAAATAACGCGACGCTAATATTGTTCAACTCCACGGACTCTATGTTTGACAGACCAATATACCTTAAGTAATTTACTGGTGATTTGCTAACTGAACCAAACTGTACAAATGCCAAGTAGCAATGTGTGTTTTGTAGATAAACTTAAATCCTAGTACGAGTATAAAACACTTTATTTATTTAGACCGTCGGGCGTGCCACGTGAGGATTAGAGTCCTTATCACGTAGATGTGACTCCGAGGGTTAGATATCTAGACTGTATTTCACGAATTCACATGTGATCTTGACTAAAGTGAAATTTGGCATGTAGATAGAAAGAAGGCTCTACTAGTCTACGAGGTCTAACATCTATGCAAGTAAAGCCGAGCAAGGCGCGTGCCGCGTGCGGGTACTCTCGGAGGATTATCGTCCTTATCACGCAGATGTGACTCCAAGGGTTAGATATCTGGACTGTATTTCACGGATTCACAGGTGAATCGCATACGAAAGTGACTTTTATAATATTACTTTTATAGATTAGTACTGTTTGAGCAGGCTATTTGGTAGTGTAGTTGTTATTTCATATTATGTAAGCCGTTTGTACGCACATGCTGTAACGCTTTTGCTGCACACCACCGCTGTATATGCTCCCAAAAATTCTTTCAATCAGGTTGTCTGCAGGAGATTGCTTTATGAGATGAGATTTAGTTTTAAGATTATTTTTAGAACTAGTTTTTGTGACTTAGTATACCAATAAAGTGAATTATTTCTTGTATTCTATTCTTTTCTATTTTTTTTTGTTCGACATAAAACAACACTAGAGGTGTCGCCGATGCGTTGTCATTGCCGACGTTTCGTCGGTCAAGTAGGTAGAGTTAGTCAAATATTTAAATATATTTATTATATAGTTCCTTTATTATGATTTCACTGAAGATCGTGCTAGAACACGGTCACAATGACCGCTTGGCACTGTATTATTCAGTAGGTAGAAACTATCTACGATCAAAGTCTACCACAAGTACCTACCTACATATCGTGTTAATTTTAGCCCCATGATTTCGGTATATTTAGCATGACAGCATGTGAAAGTATTACCAAGATCTAAACGTACCACATCCTATTTCGATATCTATTCAACCAGCTTTCATAGGATATGTGTGGGTCTTATTGAAACAAATTGATTCCTAAGTAAGAGATGAAGATTTTATATTTGTTAAAGTCATTCCAGCAGAAGACAGATTTGTATGTCACAATACAACAATAGAGATACCTTACATCCTATGATGTTACGCGTATAAAACCATAAAATCATAAACCCGTAAAATATACGTGTAAAGGAACAAAACGTCGTAAACTCCTCGTATTTTTTCCTTAGAAAAGAAAGCCAATAAGTTGGAAGACAAGAGATAAAAAAGTCATATTCCAGTGAACCATAAGGTTCAAGAAAATTCAAGGCAGAAATTCAAGAAATATTGACGCAAACCAGGAGGCAGGATAATCCGACATTTATATTACTGTAGAAGCTAGACGATGGAATAATGGTAATTTCTGGGTAAAAATATTAAATCATAACTCCAGCGCCCCTTTATTTTCCTCGGAATCGTTTCTAGGTTAAGAAGATATCGATCTAGTGCCCTTTTAAAACAATTTCAGTTCTCAAAGTGAAGAACTCTTCTGGGTAAGGTCATTTGCAACTTAGACACTTTTTTGTCCAATTTTAGATATAAAGTGATTCTCACCTTTTTAAGTCACGGTCCATCTTTTTAATTATAAAATCTTAATTTACTAGATACAACTGCATAATATGAATACCTTGTTCTCAATTAATTAAGATTTTTTATTATTCTATATTATATGTATATCAGATTTATACAACATTATAAGTACCTAGTAAGGGTTTTTTTGAGACCCTGACATAATTGGTACTTCCCGACCGCTCATATCCCGTCACTCAAATTTCTTTCTTTACAACCGAATAAAGTTTCTTTCTTTACAGTGTTGACATTTTGTTTATATCCGATATTATTACCGATGATAAAGATTATATCACATACCTAAGAACCAGAGCTTTACCATTCAGGCATGATTTAGGCTTATGTTGACAAGTTTACTCATAGGAAATCTATTTGGTCCTGAGAGCTACACGAGATTCAAAACGTTCCCTGTCATAAAATACATTGTAACTCAACATTTTAAAGCTAATAGTCGTCGTAAATTTTAAGATAAAACTTGTGTTAAAGTTACATCTAGTAAAAAACTTGGTGACGTCACAGCGACTTCAGTGGTTACAATGAAACTCAAGTTCGTTTATATTTTTTATGCTTCTTAGTACAACTTCCGACTTTGTTCCAGTAGCAACTTTTATTTCAGTGAATGTAATTCTGTTCTTAATAAGATGACAGAAAAGTCTCTAAGCTATTTTTAATGTTTATTTTATATTTATAACGTTTGTGTCAATTGTAAATAGTTTGTGGTGCATAATTTAAAATATGACGTAGAGCAATTAGATAAAAGGGCTCAAATAAAGTGTATCAGACTTGCGCAAGCGCAAATCGTGAATGTCTTAGGACAGATATGCATAGCAGGAAGGGTAGGAGGCCTTTACTTAGCAGTAGGACGATATTATATTTTATTTTAAAATGTTCGGAAAACTTACATCTAGCTTTTAAAATCAAGGTACTTAAACATATACTGACAATAATTATAATGATGATAGAAGTCACTATAATTTGATTTATTGTCAACGCGGTGTTGGTCATTGTCTACGCGTTGCGTATCATGTTAAATAGGAACTCCTTTCTCTGTTAAATATGATAACAGACCATTTAAATGTATGGTACATAGCCAAAGGCTCAAACTCTCAGCATATTCATTCGTAAAAGGGGTCCCGTTTTCCTTGTCCGGGCTCTCAAATACTTAGCCGAAGGATAAAAGCGAAAAACGCAATATCCCGTATTCACTACGCAAAATCCTTTGCTATGCAACCTTAATGGAGCATTAAATGAAACCTCCTCGTTGAAATCCTTTTTCAACTTTAATCTCTATCATTCAATGCTAATGGTCCTTTTAATGACTGGGGTGGGAATGTCTTGTACTTTGAAATAATTATTTTGTTGTGTTATAGTAACAGTTGTTTTCTACGTGACTTTGGTGGAGACTGCGGTGATTTTTTTACCTGCAACAAAAAGAAAAATATTACACACACACACATATTACAGAAAAATAATTGCCGAGAACCAGAGAGTAAGAAAGTTGTAATAAACGTAGTGTTAAAATTAAACTTGTGTTATTATAAAATAAGTCGTTTAACGTTATATATTAATATTATATAATGCTCATTTACATCTACACTCAACCACATTTATAAAAAATTTGATAAGCTAACAATGCTCTCTCTAAAAAAAAATCTTCTAAAATGCTGTATCTATTATGTTTTTACTGCTCTAGGATTCTATTTACACTGGTATTTGTATTTATATAAGTGTTATTATCTTAATAAAGACCTATTGAAATGAAATTGAAATTATCTTCAGGATTAGGATACACAATCGTATTTTTAATATACAGTCTTAAAACCAAGATGAAAGAAATATTCACCAGCTTTCTTATCTTTAATTACTAATTACTTCAGCTCGGTTGGAGTGTGTAGCAGACGCAGATTAAATTTGGGTACTTATTTAAATTTCTTAGCATTTCAATGGCAATTTCTCAACGTAAGAGATCTGTAATATGTACAACCTTGGTAAATATTCATCAGTTACGAGGGCAGACTTAGGTTTATTCTAAAGCTAGGTTACATAACAATTACAATAGCTAGAGAACGGTACGCATGGTAAATCAGACGTAGTTTACATCGTAATTTAAATACACAGCATTTAGAACATACAGTCTGATGATATTTAATAATTGGAGTTTATATCCCACAGAACATTAGAACTTATACGGTGTCAGAGTCAAATCACAGTCATGGTTGTAGGATTTGTGGCTAACCTATATATTGCAGTTTCAGGTCGCCAAGATTACTGCAAGGCCTACCATGACTCGCACTTGGCCGCTTTATTTTAATCTAAGAAGTTTAAAATGAATAAATATTTACAGCTCTCTTATCGTTAATTACTTCGTTCCAGTTGTTGCGAAGCCGACACAGATTTAAATGATATCTTGTCCGCAGGAATCAAGGGTACAACAGCCTCCGTAATGAATGTTTGGGAGGCTCTGATGTTTAATTTACTGTCCTCCCTGAATACCATCTGTTATTCTGCTATTTAAGTAATTGCGTTGCTTCCATTTTCCGTGAGTTTAATTTTCTACTAAAAGATTTTGTTTGTCGTTGCTATGATAAACGGTGACACGTTTTATATTTTAAGCTTATCTTTTTATTATCGTGGGCCTTGTTAGGTTTTATTTACAATTCAAGAATAGCGTAAAAAAATATACTTTTACTTTTGTGAAGCAGGATGTTACGAGTATAATACAAAACTTAAAACTTTGCGTATTCAAAAGGGGTCTCTTGAATAAGTTAATGGAGTTATGTCATATCTGGAAGTTAGCTGTTAAGTTTCAGCAGCTCGCTTCATAATTCTGCATTAAAATTTGCGCTTGCAAAGCATTTCACACGTCTTCATAATCATGTATAGGGTTATTTAATCACTAGTAATCCCGTACACCTATAAAAATAAATAATAATAAATATTTCAGCACCTAACACACAGTGCCACCTAACCCCAAGCTAAGCAACTTAATGCTTGTGTTATGGTGGTTAGGATAACGGATATCATACTTATATACTTTTCTTATTATATATTATAAAATATATTGAAATCCACCCAGACCAGAAACAAATATCTGTGGATTACACAAACATTTGTCCCATGCGGGAATCGAACCCGCAACCTTCTGCGTGGCAAGCGGGTGTTAGCCCACCGCAACACAGAAGTCGTCAAACCCTAATACCTATACATTGATTCACTGTTTTATAAAGGACATCTGTTAACATTTAACTCTCGCGTACCTCATCACAAGTCTACAGGCAGTTGAAAACAATTACACGGCGCCATTGTGTCACAATTCATCAAGTTTAATGGGACTTTTACAGCACAATAGAGATTTTATCAAATGCGGGCACAAGGTGCGAAATTATCGCCGCAACTTCCGCGATAAATATTCACTGGGAACTTGGCACGGGGACAGGGGCACAAGTACTGCTGCTGTTTACAAGGTAGGTACTCGGGAAAATTTTTTGTACTTGATTTTTTTATGCAATAAGATGAACAAGACATGCTTGATGGTCTCCTAATGTTAAGTGATAACGTCTGTCCATTACAGTCGCAGTGTCATAGGCATCAGATATATCCTTTCCTTTCCACCGTTATCCATATCCATACATATAATAAGAATGGAAATTTCTCCCCATTCATTGTGATCCTTTACTAAGGTGAACTGTGAAAATACGCATATGAACAAAACGACGCGAAAAAGTCGCTTGCGCGATCTAATTCGTAAAACATTTTGTCAATTTTTCCTAGGGAAACGTAAAATAAAATAATAAAATAAATAATAATCATTTACATCGGACACATCGCCCCTAATTTACATCAAAATTTCGAAGTAAAAGTAATAGAATATAAAGTAAATTCAATTCAAAAAAATCAAAAAGCAAAAAGTGCGACAAACTAAAAATACGCCATCTATCGATGTGGCCATAAACGAAAATTTACCAGAGTAGTTTTATTAGGCTTGATTTGTAAAAAGGTTATTACTTAAGTGTGATAAAACGGCACAACCGAATTGTATGCAGTTTTCGCTAAAACGTTGCAAATTTCTCTAATTTTTAAATAGTATTGGTTTTATTTAAATCGGTTTTTAAATAAAAGAGTTATATCAATCTAAAGATTTACTTATAAAATAATAATAAACAATCGGAACTAAATTTAATTTTATCAATTTTTACTACTGGACTATTCTATATCCCAAATAATTTTTAATGGTTAGATAATATAGAAATAAATACCTATTATTAAGAAATTAAATATTGTAAATTAAATAATAAAAAAAAGATAGGTGGTTATAGATATTATGAAAACTTTTAAAATGAACAGTGGGCTCCGCATTATGTAAGTTTTTCGTGAAAAGCACTTTAATAGTTATCCGCTGAGGTATAAATATTATAGGCATAGGCGGATTTAGGGGGGGGGGGGGGGCAGGGGGCAAGGCCCCCCCCCCCAGAAGCATTGTAGAGTTACGAATTTTGCACATATTTCATGGTAAAGATTAATTTTTTTTCTCGGCTCGCAGCTAGCTGCTCGCGCACTTATTGTAATGGATGTTTAAACTTCCTAACTGCTCAGAGCGAGCTAAACACACACTTTTCGTAATAAAATTTATAATATCTTTGCCCGTCTGCACCTTGCCCCCCCAAAACCAAATCCTGGATCCGCCTATGATTATAGGTATACACCTCAGTGGTAAAGTCCTTCTCACGAATGAGGTCCCGCGGAATTTTGCGGAACTAAATTAAATTTTTTCGATAAATACTGGACTTCATGCCATAAATAATTTTATTTGTTAGATAAAATAGAAACATATATAATAAAGAAATTACACATGAGAAATAATGAGGTGTTAAAAAGTTATTTAATATGCTAACTTTTAAAATTTGCGATAGTGGCGCCCCGCAAAAAGAACTCCTTTCGTGAAAAGCACTCTACCTAGCAGTCACGGTTTCCGATTGAGCTGAAATTTCGCATACCGGCAATCGGATGACAATGCAATAATTTTATGACATGGAAGTGATCTGAAGTCTGATGATGGAGCTGAAAGGTGGTCATAGGAACCGCGTTGTTACAAAACCCCATCGAGTTTGGGCTCATTCGATTCGTCTTGACGTGTACTTTGATACGATATAGTAACCAGGTCTGATGATGGAGCTGAAAGGTGGCCATAGGAACTCCATGAATAAAAGACAAAACCCCATCGAGTTTGGGCTCATTTGATTCGTCTTGATGAGTACTTTGATAAGATATAGTAACCAGGGTCTGATGATGGAGCTGGAAGGTGGTAACAGGAAACGCGTAATTAAAAGACAAAACCCATCGAGTTTGAGCTTATTTGATTCGTCTTGACGAGTACTTTGATACTATGCATATAGTAACCAGGGTCTGATGATGGAGCTGGAAGGTGGCCATAGGAACTCCGTGATTAAAAGACAAAACCCCATCGAGTTTGGGCTCATTCGATTCGTCTCGACGAGTACTTTGATACGACATAACCAGGGTCTGATGATGGAGCTGGAAGGTGGCCATAGGAACTCCATGATAAAAAGACAAAACCCCATCGAGTTTGGGCTCATTTGATTCGTCTTGATGAGTACTTTGATAAGATATAGTAACCAGGGTCTGATGATAGAGCTGGAAGGTGAAAACAGGAAACGCGTAATTAAAAGACAAAACCCATCGAGTTTGAGCTCATTTGATTCGTCTTGACGAGTACTTTGATACTATATAGAAACCAGGGTCTGATGATGGAGCTGGAAGGCAGCTATAGGAACTCCGTGATTAAAAGTCAAAACCCCTTCGAATTTGGGTTCATTTGATTCGTCTTGAGGAGTACTTTGATACTATATAGTAACCAGGGTTTGATGATGGAGCTGGAAGGTGGCTATAGGAACTCCGTGATTAAAAGACAAAACCCATCGAGTTTGGGCTCCTTTGATTCGTCTCGAGGAGTACTTTGATACGATATAGTAACCAGGGTCTGATAATGGAGCTGAAAGGTGGTAACAGGAACCACGTAATTTAAAGTTAGCATTTATTACACGATATCATTTTATATTGCTAAAACTAAAATTATAATAAGGCGAATTTGTATTTTAGTCGAATTTCGTCGTTACACGGTCTTTTATATTATTATTATTCTACTTTTAATACCTAATATTAAAAAAGAAAGGATTTAACGTTATTTCGTCGGGTATGAGATATTTGAATAATATCTGAAATTTGATAGATATATTATAATAAATAGTTTGAGTACGTAGGTATATGATAGTTTCCTTTCAGAAAATTTCATTTTAGTTTTTTTTATACAACGATGTAAGAAGACGAGCAAGATGCTCTCCTGATGGTAAGAGATAACGCTGGGATTTAACGAAGGTTAAATTCTGGGTGCACTGCTGAGTCATAAAATGTTAAGATTCTTCAGCCCAGTAATTTCACTAGCTACAGTGCCCTCCTACCGAAGCACAGTAATGTCTGCACATCACTGTTCAGGCGGCAGAATAACTGACACTGTAGGGGTACTAGCCGACCTCCTGCAGAGGAAGTCTACCCACGGTAAAGAGATCACCATTAAATGACGCGGAAAAGAGTCAAGAGTAAGTGTACGGAATCAAGCTGTTATTATTCCGTATTTTTATTAGTTTTTCTGATTTTAATGATAATTTGATATATTTTTGTTTACTGTATTTAATCTTGATGTACTAATTTGTGTAAGTGGTAATTTATGGCCGTTTTAATTTGTACTGTGGTATAGGTATAACGATAGTTCTGGGACTTATCCCAGGACGTCTCTAAAATCTAAGTATTATTCACAAAAAATGTTTCATTTTGTTATTTACTAGCTTATGCTCGCGGCTTTGCCCGCACGGCAAAATCCTTTCTTAGCAGTGGTCTACGTCATGAAACCTTTCTATGTTCCAAATTTCAACCCAATCAATCTAGCGGTTTAGACTGTGCGTTAAACAGATTCATCAGTCACTAGCTTATTCTCATGGCTTTGCCCGCATGGACGGGTTACGTATCATAATACCTACGGTCGTTTCAACTACGGTCGATATAACTACGGTCGATTCGCCTATGTTCATTTCACATATTGGACGACTCGCTTACAGTGCAACTCGCCTGCGGTTGATTAAACTATGGGCATGTGAACTAATGGGCGATTCGGCCAATGTTCATTTGATATATTGGTTAATTCAACTATGGACCACTCACCTACGGTTTATAAATTCTTTGTTACGCGTGTTTTTAGTACAGTATTCAGGGCAAACCGAAATCAGTTGGTTAGGTTAGGTTTGAACAGTGACCACAATGCGCGAGCCGAGCGAGCGAAGCGAGCGTGCCGCGGCAGCGGCCGGCGAAGCGCCAGATATTTTTCTTATTACTAAATGATTTATCCTGTGTCATAGCATCTTCAGGCATTTTGGCATCTTCTTTCATCTACCTCATCATGGCAAAGTGGCATAATAAGCTGTCTGCGCACCTACAGATAGAAATCATTCAGGTATCAAAAACAACACGTTTCTGAATTCTGTACTATAAACAAGTATTTTTTAGCTGTCATACCTGACTAGCAGCCGGAAACATGGTCTAAAAATACGTGAAACTTCCGTTAGTTCGGTCAAAAATAGGCAAATCGTCCAATAGTTTAATCAACCATAGCTCAATCGACCGTAGCTGAGTTAACCGTAGGCGAATCGTCAAATAGTGATTTCGACCAATAGTTATTATGAACGTAGGCGAAACGTCCAATAGACATTTTGAATAGTAGGTGATTCAATCGTAGTTACATATTGGCAAGGTTTGCCAGTCTTTACTAATTCTACGCCCATTAAGTCGCAGAAAACCCGTGAATTGAATCCCTCTTTTCCGTGGAAATGGAAATCGAATTAAATGGTCTGCACCAAATTCATTAATATATGAATAATTTACTGTCACGCGCTACGAAGTGCGCGCGGGTCAGCTAGTTTTTACTATGACACATATCTTGAAAGCGAAAGTTTGAGTGTGCGAGCTTTACTCGTTAATCCTTTGCACCTAAACAACTATGATAATATACAGCTTTAGCCTTACTTTTTATAAGGCCTGCCATAGTTGAAAAATAATTCCTCAATCAAGTGGAAGTGTAACACCAATATTTTACAACTTGTATAAAAATATTACACAAATGCGAATGCTCTAAGTGAATGAGAACCTTTACTCTACATAATATAGGTATATTATAGCTTATCAACTCTTTAAATTTTATAGCGTCGTGAGAAATGAAGTTGATCTACCTGCACTTAAGAATAAAATATTAATCGTAAATATGTTTCAAAGTCACAATAAATGTAAACAAATTCCAGAAGCCAAGAAATTTCAAGTAGGTAAACTGTGGTCGACAAACAACAAGAACTTTTTGATGGTTTAATTAAATAGGGACTACGACTTCAAGGTGAGTGCTGTTCAAATACACCCGCATTTTGAAGGCTCTTTCCTTACTTTAATACAGTCTGGCAGTTAAAACTTTTTCACTTTACTACCCACTACATCACTACATACCTAGTATAAAACAAAGTCGCCTCCCCCGGCTGTCTGTCCCTATCATATAATAAATCTTTAAAACTACGCAACGGATTTTGATGTAGTTTTTTTTAATAGATAGAGTGGTTCAAGAGAAAGGTTTATATGTATAATATATGCATGTTATAGTAGAGAAACATTGATGCGCGGGGATCCATTAGTATAGTATAATTGAGCTATGTCTTTAGATACTATTTTTAGCACATCTGTTTTTTTCTCGAGCTTTTTTCTTATGTCAAGATAAAGTTTTTTTAAGTTAATCCACATAATTATCTACATAATATCATATTATCTACGTTTTTGAACGTTTAGAAAGTGTAATGATATAATACAGATGATGAAAAAAAAAATCCGGGGAAAATTATTTGTGCTGGCGGTCTAAGTGTGCGGCAGACGTTCTACGGTTTACAGTATAGATAGAAACTTCAATTTAATACACACATTCGTATTATTTTTGCCGGACCGCCGACCGCACTACGGTCAACCTATATTTTATTTGGCAATTTATATAATCACACAGAGTCACAGAGCCCGTAATATTTTTGGGCTTGATGCATGATCTCTATGGTCGTCAGAAGGTCAAAAGGTTAATTCACAAAATATAACGTTCTTGTAGGTTCCTAATATTTCAGGGGTAATGTAACCAAATCCGGAGCTTAACAAGGTAAATATCCGAGGGAACAAAACACCAAATGCCAGCTCTATGAAAAATGTTACCTCATAACATGCTCATTAAGTTTTTACCGCTGGCAATATATTCAAACAAAGCCCGTATATTGTGAACCTGACCATGGGATGGGCGCAATCATTCACCAACTTCAAAAAGAAGGATATTTTCACAATAGCTCGAAGGTGCTTGAACTGATTTGGAAAAAAATTAAAGGGGGATAAATCGGTTAAATTTGATCGAAATTAGTTGAATGGTCTTCAAGTTTTAAGTTACTACGTGCGACGCGACGTGCACGTGTACTAGTCCTCATAACTTTTATTGAATGATTGATTTAGGTTTTTTTAACTACTTTTTTGAATAGGGATTGTGTTTTAGTTCTTATGTGAAGACTCTTATGCTTTTGTAATATAATGAACAAACGAGTTGGCATACTATAGACGTACCTACTCGTATCTTCAAGCATCGTCAACTTATCTCACAAATTCCTGTTTCTTTTAACTGGAAAATTTCTGGGTATATATTATGTAAAAGAAATTGCTATAAAAGCGTAGAATTTATTTTAAATAAGATCTACCTCTACAATAATATGGCAGGACCTTTTAGTTTTTAGCTTTATCTTTAAAGATGTTATTAAAAATTAACATTAAAAATAGGAGGCTGAATTTTAAAAGCTAAATAAATAAGTCGGTTTAAGGAGGATAATACCTTTTTACGGCGAAAACTTTGGCCTTTAATAAAATAATTTAAAAAATATTTTCACTCGAAACTTCGTAACTAATATAGAGGTCCCGCCTTGAGATCAAATTCATTTCCCTGTGAAATGAAAGAGGATTTTTTCAGTGTCTGAATTATTCATCTCGTTCACTATAAAGGTAATGCTTTCAAAATTTGTAGGGAAGAAATCATCTCCATTCCATCTTCTGACCGTGTTTCCTTTTGATTGGTGATAAATTACATTGAGCCCGTCATAAAGTAGCCAATATTATTCGAAAATGAGTCAATTGTTCCAAACTTGGGGGACAGTGACGCTTGAACGATTCAATTATGATTGGATTTGAGTACATTCATTAATTTTGGCTCGTTGACCGAAATCATTTAAAGTTGAGGCGATTTTCCCTAAAGGAGGAGGTGGATAAGTGATCGATTCACAGTTCTTTGTTACGAATAGGTTTTTAGATAAGAGAAAACGGTTTTTGCTGATTAAAAAAACATAAGTATTATAATAAGAAAAACTAAGTGACTGTAGTCGATACAATATATTCTCCGATGTATCAAAAATACACAAGTAGGTAACGTCATAAAAAACGGTCAAGCCGTTTTGGAGGACTTCGATTACAAATACGAGTGTGACACGAGATTTTTTTGTATTAAATTTTTTTAACGGGTTTTTCTGTTTAGCCTCTGTTAAAAATAGTATTTTAATTGTTATTTATATAAAAGTGTGTTTATATAAAAGTTTACTTGGCTCATTCTCATTTTAGCTCAAATTTGATGGTCACACGGTTATATTTCCTAAACGGTTAAAGACAGAGATATGAATTGTAGATGGGTGTATAAAGTATATATTAAGCTACAAAATAAATGAAGATTGTCTTAATAGACGCAAAAAATAATACTAAAATTTAACATGAAAGTTCAAAATCGGGGCCATTTTTCGTATTCTCATGGTGTCACACTTTGCGTTCCAGTTAAACATTTGGGCACTACTTTAACAAATTTTGATGTATCTGTATGATATGTATACCAAAATTATCGCAAACAAATATACTTTAAGGTCTACAGGCTAAAAAAAGTTTTCAGTATTATTTTGAAATTAAAATAATATAATGCGGCGGTCACACGATTTTAGGTGCTTTAGATTTGCGTAGTTTAACGGCTGCTGTTAAACACAACATCAACAATCCAAAGAGTTCGATTCATTTCAATAATGGCCATGTTTTGCAATCGTAGAAGTAGGATCTGGGACTTATCTAGCCGTGGGAAAAAATAAAATTGCTAAGTTTCAATTTATTCATGGGTGTACCGATCACTTGCATGGACAACATTTTTATGCATTGTATTTTAGTTATTTAAATCAAAGCTAGCTTTTCAAAACGCCAAAATGTGCGAGATAAAGATGTAGTATTTAATTTTATACATTATACCTAAACTTTCCAGAATTTCACCAAAAAGAGATATTTTCGTCACCAGCGTGGCATCACCTTCATAGCGTTTTTTACCATAAAGGTGATTTTTAAGCCACGCAAGTGATTTTTTTGTATTTTTTTCTTTTAAAAAGGCCTTTTTACCTACTAAAAAGTACTTTATCTGTTATGTTAGGGTTTTAATACATACATACCAAATTTCTGACTAATAAAAAAGTAAAGTGAAAGGTAAAGTAATATCTCAAATTAAGCATATTTTCTTCTGTTGTGAGGTTTATTGTTACGTAGAATGTCGTTTTATTGTACATTTTTGGTAGATTTAGTCTTTTAAAAGGGTTTTACTTGAAAAAGTTGTGAAAAAATTATGTCGGAATCACTTTCGTGGCGTTGAAAATTTCTAAACTGTTTTTCTTCGAAATGAAATGTACGATTTAAATCATTTATATAAAAGTTTACTCGTATTATCCAGCTCTATACAATATTATACATAAACATTACAAATAAGCAATAAATAAGAATTGCCATGAAGGTGACGATGGGAATTGATTCCATGAGAATGAGCCACTTGATAAGACAATAACTTTAGGCTTCAATAACTTTATTCCTTCAAGATTTTACTATGAATGGTTTGGTTATGAATGGGACGCAGACCATTTGGAGATATTTAGAGACGTGATAAATGATCTTCACTTTCGAAGTTGCAAAATGCGGCCTCAACCTTCAATATAAGGTTTATATTTGTATATAACATTGTTTGCATCGTAAAATCGCTGCATAACAGACTCTAGAATTAAAAACAGACACCGAGTCACCGAGCTTCATTAAAGAATACGTAATTTTAATAACTGCTTATTATCGATCCATCCGTTGAATATGTGTCTATATAGAGCGCTGGTAGTTTTTGGTTACCATTTGAATTAAAGTACAACTTTTTGCACACGTTACACGTGACATTTTTTGACCTTGTTAACATCCCTTTTCGTTGGCGTTCGCTTACACACTAAACAAATGAAGCAACGAAGCAGAACGAAATTTAAGGTGTCCGAAATGTCACTAAAATAATTATTAAAGTTAATAGAGTAGTCATTTTGGATCAAGTGTCCGATAGACTAGTCATTTTGGACAAAGTGTCCAAAAATGTTGTGTCCCAAATAACAATAACATTTTATAGGGTGTCCAGTCAATGTATGAGTTTTAAGATCTCAAAATGACATGTTACTCAATTTTTTTTGATTTTTATAGTATCCATTCATAAATTGTGTTGAATTAAAGAAATTATAATATTATGAAAGTAAAACATAGTTTTTTTATTATTAAACTGTGTAACTGCTGCTTCGTTTAGATGCAGCACCTTTATACCTATATACTAACAACATATATTAATCCAAAAATACATATTACCCATTTTACAATAATTAATATAATACTATTTTTTTTTACTTCTTTTTATTCCAAATATTCACTTCGTTATCTTAGATATCATTATAAATGAATTATTCTTATTAATTTTCTTTTCCGTTTTTTAAAGCGATAGTGTAGTTCCAAAAATGTTGCGCGGTATCAGCCTTTATCACACATCTATGAGTTGCATGTCCTCAGAGTTTGTCAGAAAGATTTAGGCAAGTCGTATAGTCAGAGATATCAGTTTACGAGGCGCATCTGTCGCCTAACCACTGTTGTGCAGTGACCACAATATGTTTGTTTCATAAAATACGGCCACAGTCGCTGCGGTGAGCCCACATAGCAATATTATTGGCATTTGTTACTATTTGCGTGTTATGCGGGAAATTAATATAAAAGTTTACTTTGTGAACTACTAAAGTATAAAATAAATAATATAATAAAGACGGGGAAAGTGAGAGATAAAAAGATGTACCTACAGTGCTACCAGGAATTCAATATGAAGTTTTAAGCCTAAACATATCGCTATTTTTTAGGGTTCCGTACCTCAAAAGGAAAAAACGGAACCCTTATAGGATCACTTTGTTGTCCGTCCGTCCGTCCGTCCGTCCGTCTGTCTGTCAAGACCCTTTATCTCAGGAACGCGTAGAGGTAACAAGCTGAAATTTATAGGAAATACTAAAGTCTATTGCCTTTTAGAGCTGTGAAAATTTCAAACTTCTAGGCCAACGCAATCAAAAGATATAGACGAATATGTCGCAAATTTCACCAAATTTTCGACATTCCCAAATAAATCAAAACCTACGGGGTACTTCTCGTGAACTCAGAATCTTGAAATTTGGCACGAAGCAATTCCTTAGAGCACAGATAAAGGAAAAATTGCCAAAACTATAAATTTTTATTTGCATCATATGAAAAAAATATTTTGAATAATTTTATACCTACTACCCCTTTTCTCATGAACGCGTAAACGTATTAAATTGAAATTCATATCAAATACTCAAGTCTATAATACCTTTAAACTGTAATAAAATCAGACCTCTACGTTAACGCATTCAAAAGAAACAGCAATTTTAGCCGCAATTTTAAACTCGCAACTACTCAAAAAACCAAAACCTACAGGGTACTTGCCGTGAACGTAGAATCTTGAAATTTGGTAAAAGGCAGTTCCTTAGAGCACAGATAAAGGAAAAATTGCGAAAACTGAAAATTTTTTGTTACATCATATGAAAAAATATTTTTCATAATTTCATACTTACTACCTCATTTCTCATGAACGCGTGCAGGTATTAAACTGAAAATCATATCACATACTAAGGTTTATAATACCTTTAAACTGTTATAAAATCAAACCTCTATGTGAACGCATTCAAAAGAAACAGCAATTTTACCCGCATTTTTAAACTCGCGACTACTCTCAAGGGAATCAAAACCTACAGGGTACTTGCCGTTAACTCAGAATCTTGAAATTTGGTACGCAGCAACGTCTTAGATCATAGGCACAGGAAAAATTGCGAAAACTGTAAATTTTAAGTAACATCATATAAAAAAATATTTTTAATAATTTTGTATTTACTACCCCTTTCCTCAAGAACGCTTACAGGTATTACATTGAAATTCATATTATGAAATATTCAGCTTTATAATAACTTTAAGCTGTAAAAAAATAAATCATCTATGTCAACGCAATCAAAAGAAACAGCAATTTTAGCCGCATATTTTCAAACTCGAAAGTACTCGCAAGGGAATCAAAACCTACAGTATATATTATATAATATTATACCCACTTTTCTTTCGCGTTCCGTACAAACCTACGGGTTTGTACGGAACCCTCGGTGCTCGAGTCCTACTCGTATTTGACCGGTTTTTTTTATGTTAGCTAGAGTTAGGCACTAGGCACACACGCAGACGTCCCGCCTGATGGTAAACGATAAACGATTACTGCCGCCTATAATAGACTTTTGTAACATCAGTGGTATTACAGACACGATGTCAATCATTGCCGACGCGTTTTCGGTCAAATAGGCGGGTTTATCCACCAAATGTAGCAAGGTAGGAGAGCAGGTGAAATTACTAATAACTGGGCTAAAGAGTCTTGATATCTTATGACTCTTGATTAGGAAGCGTTGGTGCAGTGCACCTAGAATTTCACATCATTGTGAAATCTTAGGTAGCAGCTGTACTGCTTATGGACAGCGTTATCACTTAACATCAGGAGAGCGTCTTGCTCGTTTTCGTACTTCTTCACATAAAAAAACCCTTTGGTTTAAATTCTGATATAAGACTTTAAACCCCGCCGCACATGCTCACACTCGCACTCGTTCACGACACTGCGCCAATGTCGCATTGGCATTGGTAGACACGTGTGTGTCCGCAATTGCTTTCACGAGTCGTACATCAGTCAGTGTCTCTCTACCTACCATTCGTTCGTAGACGAAAACGAAGCAAGATGGACGCGATTGATATAAGTTCAGAATCCGACAGTGATAACGAGATTTTGAATAGATTATTGTTAATAAGGAAATTATCTGAAAAAAAATTATGGATTCGTTTCCAAATAGAATCCTTTAATTTTGTATTCATATAATCTTGGTGGTTTATGTCTTATAAACATTTTTCGCTTCGAACAGCTTCAATAAGTTCCTCCATTTTACACTAGTACTTGAACACTCGCGACATTGCCACTCGAAACAAATGTCTCGTCACCTAGCCGACACGCGCGTGCACGCTCATGTACGACTCATGTACGTGCCTGCGTCGACGCGTGAGAGCAAATGCGGAGTTTGGTACTGCGCCATACGTTTTAAATACAGCCACTCGCACGCGGCTCGTGACGGCCAATGCGAGTGTGAGCATGTGCGGCGGGGTTAAGACTAGTAAGTTTTATGCCGAGTAATTTCCTTGAGTTTCGCAAAATTATATTAAAAACCTAATTTTTTCTCTCATTACAAAGTTTAAAAATGATTATGAGCCTCGGATCCTCGTGGATTGTATCCTCAGTAAGGCAACTATAAAATAAAATGTTTATCTATGCACCGATGTACGCAAAGTCATGCCAATACCCATGTTACACAAAAAAGTTTAAGGCGACCGAATAATTTGCAAAATGTACGCACTGCCCACTACCCAAATCGTGCAAGGGACAGACATTTTTTCCGAAACAAGTTCAAAAGATCCCACGTCCTGCGTTGTTTATGTTATTGTCATTCCTTTGTTTTCTTTACGTAGTGAAATAATAACGCTGCTGCATTAATTTTTTTAGGAAGAGAAAACGGTAAACTTTGTAAAAAAGGTTTCTGTTTTCTATTAAAATAATCTTTTTATTTGTCTGATTGTTTTCTCAATTGTATCAAAGACGTGGTGGGTCGATAGGCCAAAGCGGAGTTAAAAACTATCTAAATATGTACATATAACTATATTTTAGTTCTAAATAATATTCAGGCTCCAAACGTAGCAGTATAGACCGGTTCGTGATTTGTGGTTGTAGTGCATGCAAAGGATGACGCGAAGGCACAGAACAGAACAAGTAGGTGTTTTAAATATGTTTGAATAAATATAATAAAAAATTCTATATTTAAGATATTTTGTGTTTATTGTGTAATGATAGACAAGTTTACCCGCTCGCACTTCGTAGCTCCTAACAGACAGAAAAACAGACAGACAGACGGGAAGCAATTTTGTTCTATACTACGAGTATGTAGTGATTACGTATAGCTCATTCTTTCACATTCATTACACATTACATTACTTAGGTAGGTAGGTATATAAGTTCAAACAATCGTCTAACTACACATGTATTGGAACTTGATATAACCTTAATATTTTTGACAACATTACAATAATATACACAGAACAAATATTTCACGCACGATCTGATTTGGCAAAACGAAAGCTTTTACATAAGAATAAGAATCATGGTACATTGGCCTAATGCTTCATGATAAACATCATTTCTATTGCTCGATCCAATACAGGATATTAGAGATATCCAATCGTACAGGATTTGTGTTCTTAATAACAGATTAATTCGGTTGGTCGGAGATCAGAGCGATTGTACTTACTGTTCCTGAGTAAACAATATTTTAGTTGATTTGGGAACTACTCGGATTGTTACATCTGGGGATGCCATGGTAACTGAATTTGGTACAGGTTATATGTATTACAACTTACAAAAAAATTAAGCCGTAACGTCTAATATTCAAGCACATTAAGCGTTTACGAGCAGCAGAAAAGGCTAGGGGGGCTGATTTGCTTAAAATTTTACAGCTCTCGCGTAAGCTTATTTTTATCTAAATTATGCATATTTCTGTTTCTGTATTTAGTATGCTGCTTGAAGATTACCTCACCTCTTCTAACCCTATAATAAATAGGATGGTCTTCTACAAACACCACAGTCTTAACATCTTATGACTAGTTAACATCTTATGACTCTTAAGTAAAAAGCGTTGGCGCAGTACACCTAGAATTTTACTTCATTGTGAAATCCTAGATAGCACTTTACTAATTATGGGCAGCGTTATCTTTTACCATCAGGAGAGCGTCTTGCTCGTCTTCTTGCTTCTTCGTATAAAATTTGAATAAAAAATATATCTAGGTATACACAGTGTTCTATCTACGATCCTGGAGTCTTGTTTCATTTAGAAACGTTACTGTCTGAAACGTTACATCCATCATCAATCTATCGGATATTGACGGTAGTCGATATGCCAAATAATGGATACGGAATACGGACCAAGGGCATCCGCACACAAGTGATATTCCAATATGACCAGTTCAGACGTTAGCTTTAGTCAATGTGGTGAAAATGGGTTCTCAGATTTATGTAGGTAAGCCCGTGGTCGTGGCCCGGTGGTCGTTGGCCCGGCTTGTAAGCCGGAGGTCCTGGGTTCAAATCTCAGTGTGGCAAAGATTATAATCGCCTGGACGCTACCGTGTTTCGCAAGGCATGTAAAACAGTAGGTCCCGATGTTTCCTATAAGTTATGTAGGAGGCAGTCGTAAGGTCATGTTGCAGGCCCTGTAGTTATATCAGTGACCTGAAACTGCAACATATAGGTTTGCTACACGACCTATAAATTGTGATTTGACTCTGATAGTTCAAGTAGGGTAACCTGTTCTGTTGGAGTATAAACCCCAATTATTATATTTATTATTATGGGTTCCTGTAGAGATATGCCTCTATTATTGAAGAGACCATCTGGGAAATTACCACACCTTTAGCTTTTCATTGTGATATCTTTTATGGGCAGGGTTATCTCTTAACATCAGAAGAGCGTCTTACTCGTCTTCGTACTTTTTCCACATAAAAAAAAATTCATCAAGCAGTAATCTACAGGTTCTGCTTCCGCGACTGATGGGTAATGTTAATAGCTATATTACTAGACATGAGGAGATGCTACAAGTAATATTATCTCAGGGGCTATGCAGTGCCGCGGACAATTTTACATTGGATCACTGGATTTCACTGAGTCCGACATGGGTAATCATGTTGCTTACCATCGGAGACCGGATTTGCTCATCATTCATTGTCATAAACTTACTTACTTACTTGTAAATAGGCATGCTTATACTTTCTTCTCAATATTTTATTTTATTTTATTTTCAAAGGAAAACTTACAGCTAACTACACACATATACAAGATATTAAAATACAAAATATGGAAGGCTAATTACAAATTTTCACAAATAATATGTACAATACAATACAATACAATAATACTTTATTGCAAACCTGGTTACAAGAAATTGTTTCATAAGTAGACAATACACATAAAGCTAAAGGTATACAATCGGCGGTCTTATCGCATAGAGCAATCTCTTACAGACAACCTGGTTGGAAGGAATATTGAGAACATGTATAGAGGCGGTGTGCAATACTTCTGGAAATAATGTGTACAAATAACAAACAAATAATATGTACCTACTATCCCACAAATCAAATGGCACAAAAATCTCCAAATCCTTTAATATATTCTTTATTTACCTGAGTCACGTCATTTTATCCATATAATAGATTGAAACACAAAAGAAAATGTACAAAAACAACTTAAAAACTAAAATAGTAGGTATTTAAAAAAAAAGTGTTTCAATTGGTGGTCTTATCGCTAATAGCGATCTCTTCTATACATCCATGCATGTATAACAATATTATAATATCATGCATGCTATCATGTTGGTAAATAGATGTTAATATATTGTCATACGAGTAGAGCAGTGCATTCATAGATGTGTTCATATTCGAGTATGAAATCCAATATTCAATTCCAACGTGCATATCTAAGTACTTAATCTGAAATACAAAATGATTCAGGTGTACAGTAACTATTTTATTTTGCTTTGATGCCAATTGGATCTATACGATAAACTTTACAGTCAAGTGTTTCGCATATTCGAACTTTATGAATGTGTGACCATAATCTGAACAAATTTTAATATTCTTTGCGTTATGACCAGTTAGAATTTTTTTCGTGAGACTCTCGTTACCTAAACCGTAATATTTGTACTATTATGCTTATTTGTATTAGGTATATATTATTGATTAAACTCCTCGAAAGCTTTTACTAAGTTTTTTCAACTACAAAAGAATATAATACAATGAAACGTCGTTAACAGTCTTGAAAGACGGTGATATTCTTCATACAATGCCGGGTTATCAACCTACTGAAAAAAGACTCCAAAATCTGGAACAAAATCGAAGCGTGCAAAACCACCGCGTTTCCTTCTGTATTATAATATTTTTTCAATATCCGTCAAGTTTTACTACACGAATAAAACCAGAAAAATAAATATAATGTTAACAAGAGGTTCATGGGGAAAAGTTTGCAATAACCGTAAAATGTAGTACGATGGTTTGTTTTTATTATGCGAACAAATTGTCCGTCAACAAAATTCTCTATAAGCTTGCTTTAATGGATGTTCGTTATTCGATGCGGATGAATAACTTTATCGGTAGTTACTGGTATTATACGAGCATAATCCATAATAATAATTTTATGTACCAACTTATTTCAAGTAGGTCGAGATCGACCACTTTTAAATTGCATGTCGTCACCATAGACGCATGGAACTATTTGTTTGGTGAGAACGTATAATTTACAAATGGTTTTACTTCACGCAACTTTTCATTAAGTTATAGTTATTACTGAATCTATCTATTTTCTGATTCAACATAGTAAACTAGTACGAGTTAATAACACTTGTTCAAAACCACTCGCTTGTAGAAAACACAATATAATGTGTGTTTCCAAAAAATATTTTAGTCTCACAAAACCACCTTGAAAGTGTTTTCCATAAACACCCAAAATAGACCTAAAATCATGATTCGATTAAATTCATCATTGTAAGTATCATTGAGGAATAGAAAAAGTTGTCTACAAATGTTCTCTATAACTAAATTACAGCACATTTCTAAATCAAGGGAACGTCCATTAAAAGTCGTATTTTCTCTAAAAATACAAAGACTCAGTCGCAATATTACAAATAGCCGCGTCACAAGTCAGGCTTGACATGTGTCACGCTGCTAGATATTCTCAGAATCCTTAATTTTCAGCGATTTTTGTACAATGAAGAGAAATATCGATGATTCAAATTTTATATTGAACTTTTTTTATTTAAGTACAGGTCATGTTTTTAAATATAAACAGCTTATGTTAATAACTAACTAAAACGGCGCAGCGACCCAAACTGAGTCTTGGCCTCCGACACAAGAAGACACCATTCCTGCCTGTCCTGCGCTGTCGCTTCCCAAGACTTAGCTTGGAGCGCTCTCAGGTCCTTCAGTGTTAATAAGTTATGATAATATTTATATAATTTTTATTTCCAGTAGTACTTTTAGACAAACCTCCAAAGGAACTAATGGGACTTTTTCAAACTAATGGGACGAAAACGCCCTATTAGTTACTTTTATGAATCTGTCTAAAGTACTGGGAATAAACGAATTTATTAGTCGATAATATCAAGTAAATCGTGCTTTACTCTCAGAAGTGTTAATAATATTAATAATGTGTTATTGAAAGTCTAAGCTGTCGTCAAATTTAAGCTTAATCCTTTCAGCTAGTTAGGCGTGCAAACATTAAACATACATGATTCTATTCAATTGACCTTGATCTATCGACTTAATTTTGAATATTAAGCCCTCAAAACAACATAATCAAGCCCATAACAGACTGTCCTTGAAGCTGTGTTTTATGTCTTCATCAGCTTTATATAAAGTTATGTATTATCTCCAAGCCCTTTAGACACAAAAGATCGTACACGTGCGGGGTATGACAGGGTCCAGGATGTCCCGCGGTACGTTAGGAGCTATTTGTGCGAATTTATTGCGTCCAGAGGAAGGGATTTATAGTTCTCGGTGTTTAGATGACGGTCCTGCACGGCGCCGGGTAAATATTTGTTTGTGAGGAGTATGGTAATGATCATACGGCATTGTTTTCAAAAGGTTTGAGATATATCAAATCTTTGATTGATTTCATCTTTGAATATTCCAAAATTTCAGACATAATAATCTTGTGTAAATATTTGTCATTTTGATAAGGTTAAACGGAGTAATTATAATTTATTGTTTTATTCTCTATAGGTTTACCTTGGACTACGATCTTGCCTTATCGTAATTATAATTTATTATTTTATTTCTGTGGATATACCTTGGACCATCACCTTGGCTGATCTTAAGCAACGAGGCCGCCGAAGATGGTAGTAAATTAAACCTAGAAGCGGGAGAATGCCTTATTATGGCTTTACAGCGAGCTGTGATGGTCAAATGACCTTTTGGCAACACAAAGAGATAAGCAGCTTCTGACTCGTTTTATAATACCAAAGTAAAATTATAATCGTACTAATACATATAACGCGAAAGTTCTTACAATGTACTCGTATGTTTATTTTCCTTTCATGCTTTATCGGGTGGACCGATGGAGCTGAAGCTGAATTTACAGTACATCGGATAAAATCGCAGGACGAAGCTAGTAATTGATAGATAGATAGATAGATAATCCTTTATTGAAACACAAAAATGTACAAAAACAACTTAAAACTATAATATAAAACTAAGTGTTACAATTGGCGGTCTTATCGCTAATAGCGATCTCTTCCAGACAACCGTGTAAGGAGAGGAGAGCAATAATAAATAATTCGTTTTTTTTATAACTGATATTTTAAGTAGAGATACTTATTCATTAAATCCAAGAACACTAACATAGAGTGAAACTGGTGAATAGATACCAAATTTACTAATAACCTAATTGAATAATGTTGTTATTCAAAGCGAAAGGGCGAAGTAACATCCCCAATTGTTGCATCAAAACCAGAAGATTATGAAAGAAACAGCAGCAAATTGGAGCTAACTCTTCACGAAACTTTTTCAATTGTTCGGGGAGTTGGCCCGGCGCCACACTGTCTTATCAGTTTCCGTTGATGGTTCATAGTTTCTCTGCGATGTATCTGGATTATATTTTTTATAATGGATGAAACTATTTCCTTCAATTTACAGAATTAGATTTAATGACAATAAGTAACAGATTCTACATCCAAGCACCAAACACATAATTTGTAAAAAATATAGGTACTAAATGACGATTCTAGTCATTCGTTTTTCCACAGACTCGCCCAGTTCATTTTTTATCGTTAGCCACAAGCATCGAGGAAATATCCAACAAGCATTTAGGTGCATGGCTAGAGTGTTTGTCCACGATACCATGTAGATTCCTCCTTCATTTGTTTTATGACTCAATACTTCTAAATGGCATAATACCTACGAATAAATAACATAATACTTAAAAACTAGAGATTTTTTCTAATAAATCTTTTTCTCTTTTGACATGGTAAATTTGGTACTGATGAACTAACTAAATGATATTTTGATTTTTCCAAAATTCAGTAATACCAGCTCTGGTACAAATAATGTAGTATCTAATAAAGAAAATGAAAGAGCACAAGGTTACCGAGGACGAAGACAAAGATAGAGCAAAGTTGCGGAAGAAATCCTGAAAGGTTTCCATTTAAGGTATCAGGAAAAGAAAGATTGCTACAGAATTAGCTGGACCTTTTGTTTTCGCGTTCGTGAATCATTCTTAATAATCGCGCGGGATAGTGCGCTATTCATCACATAAACACCAAACTAATTTGATAAAGTACATTCGATTAGAAATCCAACTGGATCCGGCAAAGTCAGGCCCCCGCTGCCAAAAAAATAGACTGCGCCGGGCATAAAACTAGTTGTTACTACTTGTACTAGCTGCCCTGTGTGTGTATTAATGTACTTATATGTAAGTATGTTTTGTGCCAGTGTTTGACAATTTTGTCGTAGTAACGTTATGGAAAATTCACAAGTGTGGTATCATTATTGCTTTGGTAGCACATGACGAAACACTTTAAAACTAATTAACTTTTATCTTACGTCATGAGTAGTCTGACGTTTACCAAGAGGCTACTTTCTACTCGAACTGTTATTACAAAAAAGATTTGCAGTTTTTCCCAATTGCAGATCTTTTCGCATAAAAATTAGAGCCCTGGTCGCCTCTTTTAGTGGTTTAATACTCAAAGTAAGGTACCTACTACCTCTAGGTAGATTAATGACAAAGTCACTTGGCGACATGCCAAGACGAAGGCATTTAAGACACGTTTGCGAGTACCTTTGCTATTCACTCTTTGATATTACCTTTTAGTGCAATGTAGACACTTAAATGTCATCTAATAACTTCATTTATTCTTTAGCAGTTGACTTTCTTCCTTAATTATTATCCTTTGGTTTTAAGAGAAAAGGCATAGAAAACAGCCATGATTGTCGTAATACCTCTATATAAAATATATTATAGCTATGTAATCTCTGCTTTCAGAAAAAATGTAATGGCTGAGATGATGATGATGATGATTACTATTACAAGTACTAAAATTGTAAATATAAAACTTTCGGTCTACTTCCAGATAAAAGAGTATCAAAAAATAACATTACATGCATTAGTCAAAAACAAATTGTTTTTTTTATACTGCTAACATAAAACAGGTGTGGTTGTGGTTATCAGAAACATGCTCGTTTATAAAAGTGATGTGCAATCGCGCGATACGTCAGTGGTTTGGAACATTTTTACAGAACATGTTTTTTCCCCATTTTCATCGTATCAGATTGAGCGTGAAAATATAGAATTGGTGAAAACTACTTGCAACGATTTATTGGGGTTTTCCTCTCTGGAATTTACGTTTTTTGTATCTGAACTGAATCTTTCCATATATGTTTTTACATTCACACGTAAAAATATTATTGGACTGGATTTTCCTTTTTTTATCTGTATTTCGCATTATGAAGATATTTCAGTACCAGGCATTTTTTATACTCTTTTAGTATTTATAGTTTAACATTTTTATTGATAATGTTTTAATAATAAAAGTTAGTCTTAAATGGCGCCGCACTTAGTCAAAATATCAAATATTCCAGCCAACTAAAACAATAGCTATTGTCTACTAAAACAAAATAGTCCGAGGTCATCGAACCTCATGAAACAAGGCAATTTATTCTTTAAGTACTTCTCTCCCGCAAGTTAACCCACAACAACATAAACCCTTTGAAAAGCTACCAGTCTAACTGGACCCCTATGTCCCGCTTCTTCTTTTGATTAGCTCTACAAAAAATGGGCTTGTTAAGAAGCGAGGGATCTTTTTATTCTGGATGTTGATAGTTCAGTGGATGTTATCGGATTGATTGAACAAGGCAACGCCAGAGTTCGTGCTTTGAATAAAACAAATGTGCGTTTTAATGTAAACATGGGTGTTGGCGGTACTCAGTCACCTTGAATATTGTTTTACTATTTTATTGATAAGGCTGGTTGTGAATAGGGTTAGGTAGAATGGGGCTGACATTTTGGTAACGATATATAAGTATTTTTGTTATCTATGTCAAAGTATTACTATTAAAAGAACTGCTACAACGAATATACTATACCTCTATTATGTAAAGATTATCTGTTTGCGAATGTTATGCATATTTTAACTCTGTTTTAACTTATGGTTATAATAGTATATTGATGTAAACATATGTTGTTTTAGCGGTTATTATAACAATATTTCACGAGTTTCAGTGAACCCAAAATTTCAGTGAAACAAAACAATACGTGATTCCCTAAGTAAATTCGCATTTTCCGCCCAGCTACTCAACATTTTCTTTATAAAAGTAAGTACATTACGAGCGCCCTAATATCCTACTATTCTGCCCAAAAAGGCATTACTACCATCTGTATAATGTTCCTACATTTACAAAGTGAATCTCTAGGGCTAGCTTATTTAGCTGAGAGTCTACATCTAAGTGGTACATTACTGAAATCTGGTCTTAGCTTAGACTTGAGAAATGAGATTTGGTAAATGAATTACTCGTAGGTAAGAGAAACTGAGGATTCTCGAAAAAGCCCCAGGTTAAGTATGTCATATCAAATGTGGAATAATTAAAAAGTAACCTATTTCTAATCAAAATGAAACACCTGCTAAGACACTCGAAGCAAGTAAAAATCAAATCGATACATATGTACATATAATGATGGCGTACGAAACATTTTAAAAATCATTAAAGCCTATGTATTTTAAATCGGTTTTTATGTCTGAACAAGTTTATTCTAGACTTGCAGCTACGGTTGCGAAAGTCGCAAATATATGGGGTTGCAGAATCCGAATGAGATGGTAGTGGTGATCAAATTTTAACATATAGGATAATACTATAACTCGACTATTTCTGCCTCAAAATATGTGTCGTCTTTTCCTTAGTGGTAATATGGAAACTGACTACAAGACCATACGTAATGATATTACGTACTTTGTACATATTATATTATGTTCCGTCACATCCCATAGTTGCGTGGTGTAATTGGGGAAACTCGTTCCGTCAATAAATTCCAATTATTATTAAGGCTATGGATTCAAATAGCGCGATTGTCATACGAAATGATGACCCAAATCTGTGAGCCATAAGTTTTTATATAACCAACCCAGTCACGTTGCGACTGCTCCGTAATGTTGTTCCTTACATGGTTCCGCATGCTATAAATAAACGTCGGTGTTTGTTTACAAATGGCTTCTATAAACTCACAGTTATTTCTTGGAGTCCGTTAAGCTATTTTAGTTGAGTTTAAGGGAAAACCAATAACATTTATTAACTGTTTGTTAGGGCGACTTCACACTGAGGCAGTGAACTATTGCTATGAAGTGCCGTGAACTTTGCACAAACATCGCATCATATGCATCGTAACTCTTTTTTTAAAGACAGAAAAAAGAAAATAATAAATTTATTTGCACAAATACAAAACTTTAAACAATATATTACATCTACTTATAACAGAAAAAACGCTGGTGCAAATTTTTGCGGGCGTTGGTATGTATACTTCTTATGTATATTCTTATGTATGTAGTAGGCTTGTATACTTCTTCAGCGGGCTTCTATTGCAGGCTAGCAATATTAGCAATCCAAGGACATATCTCATAGAACCGATAGTCTCCGGGGAAGAAAACGTCCCGAGTGAAAACCCGTACAGGCAGTACCTACATGTAAACGTAGTCACGCGTTAGATCGTCGACCTAATTAATTACAGGCTCACGTTGGAAGCCAACCACTAGAACCCGTGCTATGGAGCTGCTAATACTCACACATATGTGATCTTAGGCGTTTTGTATATAGTTGTTCTAAAGAGCAACACAATATTAGATCTAAATAGTTATTAGGCTCACGTTAGATGCCAACCACTAGAAGCCACTATATGAAGCTTTTTATATTCACACAAACAGAAAATCTTCAAATCAATGCAATAGTTGTTCTACAAAGCAACACAATAGCTGTTCTGCAAAACCACGCAATAGGATCATTACAGGGAAACACAATAGTTGCTATACAGAACAACGCAATGTAACAAATGAGGGGTAATGAAGGGTACAGAAAAAGATAAGTTTTCTCAACAAAGCATGCTTAGAATGGCGACGAATTGTGTGGCTTAGTCAGTTTCTATAAAAAAACACGACGAGTGTTTCTTGTACACTACATGTAAAAGTGGCCGTGGTTAGATCGTCAACCTAATTAATTACAGGCTCACGTGGGAAGCCAACAACTAGAACTCGTGCTACCTATATGAAGCTTATAATACTACGCTTACATACGCGGCCTTAGGCGCTTTGCAGACAAAGCAACGCAATAGTTGCTCTACAGAGCCACGCAATAGTTGCTCTACAGAGCAACGATATAGTTGCTTTAAAGAACAACGAAATAGTTGCTCTACAAAGCAACGCAAAAGTTGCTCTACAGAGTCACGCAATAGTTGCTCCACAGAGTACACAAGTTTTTGATCTATTAGTAGGATTATTTGATTCCTAACTGAAAAGTTCTTTATATCCAACCTCGGGAACTTTATTTTAACAAGTTAATTTTTATTAGAGTTGTACTCGTACCTATCTGATTACGAAGCAGTTTCGCTCTTTACGCTAAAAGTTTACCGTCTAATCGTTTTCAGTATGGTAAGTGGTAATTAAAACTTCATAAGGCTTACGGCAAGCTGCGGGCTGGTCGGTAAGTGACGGTGCACACCGCGCAGGGGAAACGAGGATTTTCGTGCGAAACAAAGTGAAGTACAGAAGAAGATGATGTAACAAATTGACAGACATTTTTGAACTATTTTAAAGATAATAAATAGATTTTTTCAACGATTTTATGAATGAACGTAGGTGTAACCGAAGTTGGAACACGGTTGCTTAGTAATATCATCATTATCCACAGCCCACTGCTGGGCATAGGCCTCCTTTGTTATACCACTTGACTCTATTATCTATAATAACACGGTCACTGTCATGGTTGAGTGTTCAGTAACGACTGATATTAATTCTCTCTCGCACAGATTTAGGTGAAATAGAAAAAATGTACTGTAAATTGGCATCTTTCCTTTATTAAGTCATCTTGTTAAAAAATGGTTAGTTATTGTGAAATCTTGACACAAACCTTCAGAAGCTCTATTATCTTTGCGTTCGGCCGACCGCAGCTTAGAGATAAGCTGGCTACATTCACAATACAATATTTACAACAAGCCACGTAGGGGATCAGCCTGTATCTACGCTACAGTATGTTCACTTCATGCCCGACATGAATAAATAATAATAACTGTTACTGCAGATTTTTGGGACGCCATATTTTTGTTCTAGTTTGAGACCTTGAGTTGTATGGCACAATATAAACAAGTAAAATAAACAGACTAAATAAATTATATTAAACCGAATTAAAATCATTTTTACACGCAAAGACAAGAATCACAATATTATTTATTTAATTTATTTTTATAATTATGATGCGTTTTAACTCATATTTTAAAAAGTACTGAATGAAAGTAATAGAATTTATACTGTGTCCAAAGTTAGACTATGGACTCAGAGTATGCCAATTAAAAAGAATCGTCAAAACCCATCTGGTAGTTTGGAAAAAAATCAAGTACAAACATTGCAAGGTACATTACCTACATAAAATATTTACTGAAAGTTGTGCATAATGTTGGAAGCGATAAAGCTTTAGAATTTCATATAAGGCGATTACAAAATATTCATTTTCCTATATAGGTAATTGTTACAATACGTTTGATGAATAGGAGAATCGCTAAAATCTACTATTTTTCTTCAATTATGTCTTTGTGCAAAAAAATTATGTTTTGTGTTTTTCACAAAATTAATACTGTTAAAAACAACTTATAAGTTCTATTCAATGCAATTTTTCATCTAGTAGTGGTATAGATGTACAATCAACAAGAATAATGTGTTGAATAATGTCTTGCTAACATAACGTCCGTCGACCCTTTTTATAGAGAATTTATAGCAACGTTTAGCTATTTTAGGCGAGGCAAAGAGGGCGATGTACAACCTGTGTTTTTTTCCCCGCGGTTTCACGTGACTAAATTTAAAATACTAAATTATTTGAGTTTAGTTCATCTAATTTGGCTGTTTAAGTCTATCTTCATCATTATGTTGTGTTGCAAACCAATATTACAAGCTTTTATTTACTTTCACCTGTCTGTTGTCTGTCGGTCTGTCTGTCTGTAATCAAATCTTGCAAGTTTAATTTGACACACTTCCCGGTTTCCGATTAAGCTGAAATTTTGCATGCATGTTTGAAACAGATGACAATGCAATATCATTAATAATTATACAAAATCGAGCTGATCTGATGATGGAGCTGGAAGGTAGCTATAGGAACTTCGTAATTAAACGACGCAACTCCATTGAGTTTGGGCTCATTTGATTCGTCTTGAGGAGTTCTTTGTGGTGCTAGATGGTAATTATAATAAAAGCTGTTTTAAAAAGTTTTTTTTAATTTCTCTTTGTTAAGTTGTTACTTCAGGCCCTACAAGATTCCTACAAGGTGTCAACATGTCAACTGCCTTCTACACACTCGTGTAGAAGGAAGTCGTTAGTGGTTACCAAGTACAAAGTCGTTACCAAGAACCAAAGTTACCTAAGCAACTTACAAATTTTCTTTAAAGTTTGTCTTCGTGGCAAATGCCTTTTCTTTAGAAAAAAAAAGGGCAATTCTACAGCTACTTACAAGCCAGTGACGCAGCAATAAAGAACACTTGTACAATCCACATTCGGCTACATTTTTTAAGACCATTTATTTCAGATTCTAAAATTCCCTTATCTATCAATCCTAAAAATCCGTCTTATCGCTTCAATAATTTTACCGTAAAAAATATATTATGTATAATATGTATGTAGCTATCTTTAATATGTATGTAGCTCTTATTTATTCTCAGTACTCAACAATATTTAGTATTATTGAAATAGACGTCATAAATTCGCTCCTGTCGCTCGCTTCCAAACTGAATTGAAAGCTTTCAGTTTTATCAATAGTTTTAAAAATGAATGTACTTTATCCCTCATGCGAGCACATGAATATATGAATGTACTTTATATAGAGGTATTAATATTTATCAGGGACCTTTTATCGTGTTTGAATTAAAACTAGTCACTTTGCTTTTAAATTTGAGTACCTCTAACAAAATACATTGTAGAAAAGTAGTCTACGTGACTTTATAATAATGAGTTGGACAGTTTTGGTGTTTTGATGTTGACAGAAAAATTATATGTACATAGTATATAAGTACCTACCTTGGTTTTTAATTCTTATTTCTTATGTCTTGTTATTTGTCTTGTAACTTATATATTATGTATTTTTAATTGTAGAATGTCAATAAATTATTTTTTACTTTTACTTTTTTTAAAAGATTTGCATCACACTAATATTATAAACTAGCTGCACCCAGCGGTTTCACCCACTGTACTGTAGCCCATGTGTTATTGCAGGGTCTAAGCAAACACTATACCAAATTTCAGCTCAATCGGTCCACCCGTTAAGGCGTGAAAGCGTAACAAACATACGAGGGGGGACCCTCGATCGAACTTAAATAATTAGGCACTAAGTACTAAATATTATCACTTTAGCGTTTAACCGCAATGTTTTAGGTCATCATCATCATCTCAGCCGTAAGACCACTCCCCTTTGGACTTCCATATTATGTACCAGTTGGAAGCGACCTGCATCCAGCGTCTTCCGGCGACCTTTATAAGGTCGTCTGTCCACCTTGTGTTGGACGTCCTACGCTTCGTTTGCTAGTCTCCACTCGAGCACTTTTCGACCCCATCGGCCATCCGCTCTGCGCGCAATGTGGCCTGCCCATTGCCACTTCAGCTTGCTAATCCGCTGGCCTTGTTTTAGGTAAAATCATGAATTTTGTGCCACTCTGTAGAAAATTCATGAGTCAAACATATGAAAGTTCAGTGTCGTAAGAACATAAGTTCTCATTAGAATTAGATTAATCATGAATTTATATCTCACTAAAGTTAAGAGAGAAATGTAGAAAGAAAGTCGTCATCCTTTTATTGTTTTCGGCAACGATTAACATAATCCTGGACGTCACGTACCGCTTATTAAACGACTTTATCCAGTTTAATTATAAATCATAATTAAAATTTAGAATTTGTCCCGTCATCTTGACGCTCACCAATAGCCGATAGCATTTACGTTATTATTAGTTACCAGCTAATTAAACTTATCTTGTTTTAAAGACTAGTATTTCTGACGTAAGATTTACCTCAGCTCTGTAGAGCATTATTTGTTAGTTAGGAGACATCTGTAAATCAGAACACTAACTGAACGTGTTTTCTGGCGTACTCGGTTAGATTATTCAGGCGACTATAGGATGATCTTTGATATCAATCTCGCTAATAGACTGAAGTAGCCTAAACTTAGAAGACAGTATTAATCTCAGCCTGGCACGTTTGTTTACATTTTTACGCGCACTCAGACAGTTCTAAGACACTACGTCCAAGATATAAAGTCATTGATGTTTGGCGTAAAATTCGTGCATAAAATTTTAGTAAGTGCCATAAAAGCTCACATAATATATGGTGTAGGTGATATGTAACATGTGAGAAGGCCATTGGTGCGGGAAGTTCGCTCGTAAATCTCTACGCGTCGTTACTGATGGCCACAGATTCGAGCCATCGAGACATCGGACGGGGGGAATCTAGATTTGGAATTGGTAATTGGTAAAACTGACTATATGTCTTCTATTATGTCGCTTATTGTCGCTATCATTCTTTAGTTAAGGGCGGGTTTCTCCAAATTAGGTTTTAATTTTGACTTTAACTTCCTTCATTTAAAGATTCTGCTCGTTTAGTTATATTTTAAATTGAATGTGTGTGTGGTTTTTAATTAGGTTTTTTAGATTAATAATAATTTTATTAACTGACAGAGAGATAAAATAGTACAAAAAGAAAAAATATATATATTATTATAGATATGTAGAATTTAGGTACTGTAAACTTTTAGCTACGAACTAATATTCATATTATCAGCCAAACAACAACCTTCATAATATTATAATCTAAAATGACGTCATTCAGTTATATAAACATCGAGGAATATAAATCACAATGAAAAATGTATTACAAAGAGAAAAATCTACAAGGCGACTTTGTTCAAGTAGACAGATCCCAGATAACAGACATTGAAAGCTGCGAGACAGACAAGATATCGTAATAAATGCACTTTTATTAAATTCTATGAACATAATTCAATATTGAATCTTATATTGAGTGGACTTTTGAATCTGGAAATGTGAAGCAATATGAAAAGGTCTTTACGAATACCTAGGGTAGGTTAGATAGATATTATTAGTAAGAATGTGCGGCAATGCCTGTATATAACACATATTATTCAATCCACAGATGAATCAAATGCCAATCGACAGAGAATCAAAGTGCTCACAACGACTGTCAGACGCAGGCCTCGTTGGATTAGATATTATTGAGATATTGGGACGAAGACAGCGTTATAACATCTGTATACGAAATATATAACCGGCAATTTTGCTAGAAGCCCAAACTGTTTCATCGATTGAACTTTTCATGTTAGCCATACGCAAGCTTGATGGTGAGCGGTTACTGACGCCTTAGGACGTGTACTACAACTATAGTATTGCTGATGCGGTGTCGGTCTATTTAGCTGTGTTAATCCCATTTTTTGTTAACCCTGGAAAAATGCGTTACGCATCATCACCCCACGCTAGGTGACGCGGGCCGGTATGTGGGACTCCCCCGCCAAAGATGAGCGCGGCGGCGATACCCACTTAAAAACCTGAGGGTGTTCCTGCGGGACGCCATAATGCCGGGACAGCGTTTACGACGAAGCACTCATCCGCGGCAGCTGTGTAAATCCTTCCTTTTAGTAATTTGCCGTGCCATCACTGCGGCCAAATTAGTTATAATGTAAAAAGTGACATAAAAAGGTCATCTTGAGACTACCTAGACGCGCACCAGACTGACTGGTCAGAGGTAGCGCAGGATAGAGATGCGTGGAGGAATTTGGGGGAGGTCTTTGCCTAGCAGTGGAACAGCAGTATAATAGCCACATTAGTGCGAAACACTAAAGTACTATTGAATCGATAACCTGAAGCAGGAAAATCACCGTAGCCGAAACGGCAGGGATGAATCATAGAAAAAAAAAGAATGTACCAAAATACACTGTGATTCATTATTCCACTACTTTAATAAATAAATGTATGAAAATATAGCTCTCAGTGGATGTAATTAGGTACTATAATGCCGCTGGTGAAACAAAAACACAATGAGTCGGTAGTTCCACTAATTAGCAGCCTGAGTCGGCTCATTATTAGGTTTATTTTGTGCGGATTGAATTAATTATTCCTATCTCTGGTTTCCCTGAGGGCATCAGTCATGTCTTGTCCTTTTGTGCTATTATAATACCTATATTACTTGGTCTAAGTGAGGCCCAGTATACGTTTCGAATAGTAACTAAAAACAAAAACGGCACAACTCACGTCTAAAATTGTCGAGAATATCTCGACCACGGTTTCGGACAATCGGACACGGTTTCGGTCTCGACAATTTTAGACGTGAGTTGTGCCGTTTTTGTTTTTAGTTATGGAGAACACTCGCGATAGTTTTAAAAATCGTTTCGAATAGTGGTGAAAATGTGGAAAACCCAACCTTTTTTTACATTATTTGATTAGCTTGAAATAATTGTGTTGAAGAGTCTATAAATGCCTTCAATATGTTGTCTTAAATTAAAATTTTAATTGAATTAACATTATATTTTCTAGTAGTTTTTCAATTACATCTGTGAACGTAATCTTTAGTTCTTACTTACCCCTTAGCATGAATAATGCAAAAATTGTGATGTAAAGACAAACCAATACACAGACAGCCAAATATTGGTTTTTCTTTTACTTAGTCAAAGAGATTAGGTTTTTCCGAGGGAGATTTCCCTAGAGGTGGTTTCGGCTATTGCAACTCTTTTGTTTCCAAGTACATGAAGAAACGTCTGGAGCCTACGAATATTATTGTAGGTACCAGTTACCTATTGATTCTTCAAACCTATACAGGGTTAGGGCCCGGTAAAGAGATATACAGTATTTTGACTCCCTAGAAGTGGTCAAACTCAAGGTCGCGCGAGTTTGCGTCGCGGTCGACAGAGATCGGCAAGCAGCGAGATGCCAAATAGACGTTTTTATGCAGTAAGCTTCCGAATAATGGTAGTGAATTTGTAAAAATATCACAAAGTATTTAATTTTTTTTTTATATTTTGTGTAATTCACAATAATACCGTCTATTCGGCACCTCGCTGCTTACCAATCCCTGTCGACCTCGGCGCGAATCCACGCAACCTTGAGTTCGACCGCTTGTAGGGAGTTAAAATACTGTATATCTCTTTACCGTGGTTAGGGTTACTAGTAAACGATTTTCAAAAGCTTCATAAAATCTAACAACCCTGTGTTTTATCACAACTCTATATTTCATAGTATTTGAACGACACAGTCGGACCATTGCAGCTGGTTTGTACATAAAAACTGAATTCAATTTTCCAAATCTAGTTTGCCATTGGTAAAATGTTAAGCTTCGTTGCGCTGCGTCAAAATGTTTGTGCTTAATCTACTAACTAATCGTTTGATCCTTTACACACAGATGCGGTTCATTTATTGCGCTTGTATTTGTTTCGGGTGTATTTTTGATAATGTTTTTGGTTTGCAGTGTCCTGCGGTATGGATACAGTCCTTTTCGTGTTATGTATACCTATTTAAAAACGGAATAATTAAGTATCAGGTAGATAACGGCTATTGTGTGTGTCGGAGTATGTTTGGTGTATTTCAACTGTCTACATAATCTTACTAATATTATAAACGTGAAAGTTTGTGAGAATGTATGGATGCCTGGATGTATGGATGTATATTTGTTACTCTTGCTCGCCTAAACGGATGAACCGATTGAGCTGAAATTTGGTATAGAGATAGATTAGACCCTGGAATAACATATAGGCTACAGTACAGCAGCTAAAACCGCTGGGCGCAGCTAGTATTATATAATGTATCCTTATTGAAGTCTTTATACTTTATAAAAAAAAAACTTCTTATTTTCTAATAAGTATTATTTATATCCAAATCGCCGTGATCAATTTTATATCATCGAAAAACATCAGAGTTTTTCTCACAATTTCTACAGCCGCAAAACACTATATTCCGTGAGAATCAAAATATAAATAGGCAAAACAAAATACATGTGAATGCTTACAGTAATTTTCCGTAGAGACAGCGTGCAGTTTTGTTTGAGAAACATTCGTCGCAAGCCGCTGGCGCTGAAAACAAACAACCACCGCGCCGCGTCGTGTCTTCACAATACGGCAGGCATTTTGCTTTCTATTTGTAGAGAGAATATGAAAAGGCCAAGGCCAAAAAAGTACGTCACAAGTAACACGTGAAAATTAGAAGTAGATGATCAGATCATAATATTAAAGAAGAGAAAGTCTGTGTACGTCTGTTACTTCTACAAACGTCAGCTGTTTTATTAATTGAGCTGGAATTTAGGATGAATGTTTAGTGAACAATAGAATAACACATTGGCTACTTTTCACAAGGCTTCTAGACGCAGATTTTTTTAAATAGGGGCTTGACTTACATTGCATGGGAAGAATATGTGGATCAATCCAAGGATCAAACCAAATGGGGCGGAAAGACCTGCAGTTTAAAAATGGTTCATCTCTGGTATAGTTCTACCAATTTATGCTTTCGCGAGGCCTTAATTTATGTGTGTTCATACGAATTCGTGGGCATGAATGTGTACATTGGTACATGTACAATCGTGAATAGCAGCTACTATAAATTTTATTCAGCGCACTCGCAACCGTCGTCTGTTTTCCCCGAAAACTAAAATATACTCACGTTTTGCGATTCGCGACCAAATCCGACCAAATTGTCTCTCTGGTTTTTTTTTAATCTGGGGCCATTTTTGCCAATTTATACTGATGCCTGGAGACATAGAATCACAAAGAAAAAAGACGTTTCCCAACTTTATTTATGGCAAAATTGAGAAATGCCTATTTGAGTATTTTAAACGTTCTATGTATATGCTCATGACATTTTATTTTTCTCGGATGATAATGATGGCTACCAGTAATACGGCCTCAGGCGAGATCACATCGGCATAATATCAAACTGATATCAATATGCTGAGTATTATAAGGTAATCCTACCTTCAGATCCGAAGCCTCCGGGTTCGATTCCACGCCATGTCGCTCGCTTGTGTACATAAATAAGTCTATTTTATTTATCGAGACGTTTATAAGTATATAATATGTATCAGTTTTTGGGTTCCGTACCCAAATGGTAAAAACGGGACCCTATTAATGAGACTTCGCTGTCCGTCCGTCCGTCTGTTACCGGGCTCTATATCATGAACCGCGATAGTTGGAATTTTCGCAGATGTATTTCTCTAGCCCCTTTAACAACAAATACTAAAAATAAAAAAAAATACATAATAAAGCTTGTAATGGGGTTGTATGTTTGTATAGAGAATGGTGCGGAACCCTTCGTGAACGAGTCCGAGTCCGACTTGCACTTAGCCAGTTTTATTTAATAGTAATCTGGTTCCCACTACTTAGACAAGCCTTGCTAGGGATCAGATAGTTTATGGAAAGTTGTTTCCCATTTATTTATTTAAATAACTTGATTAATCCATTGTAAATAAAGACACGTTTGTTTTTGTAAAGGTAATTTTAAGGTCACGTTACGGTGCAGGCGGAACGTTTTTCATGTAGAATAGAATAGAAAACTCTTTATTGTTCACACAAATACAACAATATAAACTTACAACTAAGATTACACAGAAAGAAGTGTTACAATTGGCGGTCTTATCGCTAATAGCGATCTCTTCCAGACAACCAAGCAGGGAAAGGAAATACATGAAATAGAGCGACGGTGGTTATAAAGATATATAAAAAACATAAGTACATGTTTTTAATCAAAGCTATATAAATATACCAATACATACTATTAAAACCAATAGAATAAATAATACATACATAATGATATAATAATAAACATACATATTATTATACTACATATATACTATACGATATATAAATAATATATATAGTACATACATAGATATCATAATGAAAGGAAGTGAGCTTTGACGAGATTTGCATGTAAACTAGACTAAGGCAAAATTCTCACTGTATGCGTAGAAGCGCGTCTCTTAGTAGCGTGTATCCGCGCTACTTTTTCTTTAAATCAAATATTAATGAACTAGCTTGTGCTCGCTGCTTTTCCCGCCTGGCAAAATCCTTTCCTAGCGGATGTCTACATCATAAACTCAATCTATGTTCCAAATTTTAAGTGAATCCGTCCAGCGGTTTGAGCTCTGTGCTGATAGATCAGTCAGTCAATTAGTCACTCTTTCCTTTTATATATTTAGATTTGTACAAATAGGCTGTAATGGAGCACTTTTGCAAGTAAGTTTAACTATATTAATTATTATTTTAGGAATCTACCACCCGTTCGAAGCATATTAGAAGAACGAGTGTGAAACAGATAGAATAGCAGCTAATGGGAATCGTTGTTTTTTAAATATTATGTGTTTACAATGTTTATCTTAGTTATATAATAATTATAATGTCGCTCTTAAACACGGGCTTACCCCGGGCCTTTTTATAGGCGTGCACGGAGACAAAAAAGTCCAACGCGCAGAGGCCCTTTTGAGCTTTTAATATAAATGTAATGGGTGCCACTTATTGGAGTCTGTCTGTGAGTCCATCCATAGAAAATGGGCTCAAAGACAGTCTCCGCCAAGTGAAAGGACTATTGCTAATTAATGGAAACTACTTGAACTAGGCTATGGATGTGCATTCTAAATGGATGTTTAATGAGGCTATTGCTAGGACTACGGCACCTGCCACTTCCGTCCCATTAGGAAATATATAGGCAGGTGATGACTCGCCACTCACTAAACGGGCCCCCATAAAGGCCGGCATTACATAGCCGACGAGAAGGGCAACGTTGGTGTAAGTGGCTGGAGGGGGAGAGGTGTCCCTGGGCTTTAAACACGTAGGCCAACTCGCCACTTATGCTTCACATCCTCCCTCCGAGCGAAAAGCTCTCGCGACTCCACTCTGGCCGGCCAATCAAGGCAAGCACAGAGGTGGGGGACTGTTCCTCGTCAGTGTTCACTCCGGCCGGCCGGTGAAGGCAAGCCAGAGATGAGGAACAGAATCCTCCTCCGGGAGCACTCGGGTCCGTGGGGTCGCTACTCCCCAACAGCTCGCCATAAGCTGCCCTGCGGCGCTTAATTATAATTATTGTTAGTTAAAGTGGCACCAGCTAGTTTATCATGCAGAAGTTGTATGTTTAACTTTTAATAATAGGCTTTCCTAAGTATCTTAATGTCCAACACAAAGTCACACACATCTAAAATATACTAGGTTGATATTATTGATCACAATAGGAGATAATAATACAATTTTAATAGGTTTATTTTTTCAGAAAAGTACATCAAATTGATGCAAAAAGTCGCACTACTAAACCTGCCAGTGTGTCATACTCCTTTGAGTATCCAAATTGCAACACTAAGAGATTTTTAGCACAATTATTATGCTATAGATTTAAGGCTTTCTGTGTAATTTTTTGAGTTTCAATAAGGTATTATTAATATATATTACGTCTTTACTAGGGTTTAGAATTTCAGAATAGCGCGGCAACGTGCTTGCTAAAGACGTGCCGACGTGCCAGTATGCTTTCAGTGTGAGTCAGGCCTTACTCCCTTGAGATATCCAAACAAGGCACTCAGCACCTCAGTCGGGACAGTTGTAGGCAATATCCTCGAGGTCCGGCCCGGTGACAGGCAATTTCGAGCGAGTCCCGCGACGCGAACCTCACCAGCTTGTATTGACTGCCGACGACTTGACGTACTCGTACAATAGATATCACGGCTTACTTTAGTATGGTACTGCCTTTGAAAATCTGTTAAGAAAGAGGGGACTTGTGTTAAGAATATGGGAGTGAAATTAAATTAAACTTTAAACCTATATTAAAATAAATAATTAAAGAACAATCCCTATGTTTATTGTTTTTTCCTCTCATGTAGGTGCTTTTTGAGTGGACAAAGAGTCTCAAATCTCAAAATAGAACCAAATAATAGTAAAATTAACTTGCAAAAGTGCTCTATTGCAGCCTATTTGAGTAAATGAATATTGAGTTTGTGCGTAGAGTTTTTCGAAATTCGTCAAGAAAGAGGGACCTGTGCCCTATTGGTGAGAAGTTTTGACAAATGAATTATTATTAATAAAAATAAGAAAAAGAAATATAATGTATCTAAACTATCTCTAGTTAGAGAGATATTTGTAACGGAAATATCCCCTAGAATGGATTTTTCAAGCGAGTCACGAGCATGAGTTAGTCTTAAATAAAGAGGCCCCATTCTTTGTTAATCTAATAATCATATTTCATCTCGATATAAATGTAGCAATTTCGATGGTACCGTTTGGGAAAGCTCGGCAAGTGTTGAAGTTAATAATGTAAAGAGTTTCAGCGCAGCGCTCGCGAGCGATAAATTGCGGCCGAAGCGAAGCGAACACTTTATACATTTATACTCGTACCAAACCTCGTAACTGCACTCTGATTTCATGATCGATAAGATGTTTGAGTGTACTCTGTTTATCGTCTGTCATGCTGATGAGAAAAACAGTCTAAAATGCAACTATAAACTCCTAAAATTTATGTGTGTAGGCGTGCACTTTAAGATTGTATATCTTTTTGAATTGAACCCTTTCATCTCCTTGTCTATTCTATTCATAAACAACACAACAATTTAGTCCATGATTCTATTCAATCAAGAGTGAAGACTTTAAGCTTTCGTAACCTGAACTCATGTTAATTTTATTAATGAGACTTAGTTACATGAGCCGAAACGTCGAGGTTGGTTTTATAATATGATTTTGTAAAATATTAAAATATTTGCACATTAAGTACCGATTAATAAAAATAATAAGGTTGAATAGGTTTTACTGCACAGAAGAAGTAATAGCAAATTTTTAACGGCAGTAATCACTACGAGTATAATGCCGAAAAAAATGCTACAGATACATAAAAAAATAAAACGCTATACAGTTTTACGATACCGATTATAAGAAGTTTAAACTCAAACTCAAAATTCATTTATTCAGTAAATTTTACACTTTTTCTATTTTAACAATATACCGCTCTTTCGCAAAGCACCTCTATGAGAAGAACGAGCAAGAAACTCATAAGTATTGCATTTTTTTAAATGTTTATCTTGGTTACATAATTTATTGCAGGTTTACGATTCTACGTCTCTAAGAAAATTTTATTGTTGAGGGCTTATAGTTATTTTCACCAGTATGAATTCAAGCCAGGTCTTTGGTGTCCTTCAACTAAGACCACATCAAGAGCTTTATGGGACCCAATCTTGACGCAATGTAATGTTAACAAGAGTTAGTATCTGTCACACATCTAAATAAGCCACAAACTGGTGTAGAATACTGAAATTACGCAAATAAATATGTTAGTTATTACAAAAGTTGCAAGTTATAAACATTGCGGAAAAAATGCCTGCACCCTATAATAATAAACCGAGTGTGCCTCTTACGTCACGCTTGCACATCATTCATTCACTATAGCGTATTAAATAACCAAGCAAAATGGGGCGCGATGCGACACGATATATTGTTACTTGCAGTGTTTATGTATATGTTACGGCTAAAGTCCGAAGTATGGCTGTAGCCTACCGACTAAACTAGTACCGGCTAACTGGTTTAGCCGGTCAAATGTGTAGCTGACCGCAGTTGATTAAAGTTAGGTGTAGATGATAATTTATTTTCAGCCTCAACCATTTAAAACGTGAAACAAGTTGTTAGAAACATGTTTAATTGTTGTTGTATGGTGATCGTCATAAAATTGGCTTTAAATATCCTAAATAATGAATTGTGAACTCTGGAATAAAAACAAGTCGTACTTAGTGCTGGCGAAGCACGCTCGCTTCGCTCGCTCGGATGGCACGTTTTAAACCTAACCTACAGATGTCGGTCTGCCCTGAACTTCTTAAAAAAAAGTTTTTTTTTACAAACATTTTGTTCACACGTACCTATCTTTAACGGACAAGATCGGCTACACCTAGGTTTAACCAGCTAAACCTAGTAGTCCAGTCAATGAGTGTCCAAAAAGGGTATGTGGATCGAAAAGTCGAAAGCAGAAAAACTAACTTAGGGACTTTGTTTGGACTAGTTAGGAGATAAACATACTAAAAGTCCCCACCCCTCCGAGGTGAGCCCGAGGGGGGGAGGCCGAAGAAGGTCCCATTTTTAGGTTTTTTGCTTATATGTCAAAAATGTGCGTTGTGCGATATTTTAATGTTACAACTTTGGCCTTTACACTTTCTATCTATCTTCAATCGTTGTCGAGCTATGAGCTTCGAAACATGGTCTATTTTTAAGACGCTTATTTTAGTTTTCCATACAAAGTTGGTAAAAAAATCTTGAAAATAAAATTTGACCAACTTCTGGTTGTCGTACCATAATGAAACTTTGCAAATGTCTAGAAATATGATGACAGTTCAATAATCTGGTACCACCGAGCTGATCTGATGATGGAGCCAGGAGGTGTCTACTGAAACTCTTCAATGGTTATTAGTAAACCTGTCAAGTTTGGGCACATTACATTCGAATTGATGAGACCTTTTCATAACACTTGCTGACGAGGGTCTGCTAATGGACCAGGAGGTCTCCACGTCTCATCAATTCGAATGTAATGTACACAAACTCGACGGGTTTACTAATAACCATTGAAGAGTTTCAGTAGACACCTCCTGGCTCCATCATCAGATCAGCTCAGTGGTACCAGATTATTAAACTGTCATCATATTTCTAGACATTTGCAAAGTTTCATTATGGTACGACAACCAGAAGTTGGTCAAATTTTATTTTCAAGATTTTTTTACCAACTTTGTATGGAAAACTAAAATAAGCGTCTTAAAAATAGACCATGTTTCGAAGCTCATAGCTCGACAACGATTGAAGATAGATAGAAAGTGTAAAGGCCAAAGTTGTAAAAAATTTTATGAGGTTTCATAATGTAGTACATTAAAATATCGCACAACGCACAGTTTTTGACATATAAGCAAAAAACCTAAAAATGGGACCTTCTTCGGCCTCCCCCCCTCGGGCTCACCTCGGAGGGGTGGGGACTTTTAGTATGTTTATCTCCTAACTAGTCCAAACAAAGTCCCTAAGTTAGTTTTTCTGCTTTCGACTTTTCGATCCACAATCCTTCTTTTACTGGGCTATAGGTGTAGCCGCACGTCGGACTTTAGCCGTGACTTTAATACCATAAAGAGTGTGGTAAAAGACCACGTCAAACAAGGGGAATATTAAAATTCGATTAAAGTATGTAATGGGTGTAATAACTTTTAATTGTGTTTGTTTTATGTTGTTTAAAAACCTTTGATTTTTAATGGGAAAACGTGGCGCACATCTGTTGAACTTTTCGTGATCAGACTTTTAACCGATATCCTTCTGAATTTGATAGAAAAATGTTCTAAATTCACTTGTGTAGTAGAGATGTAGACAGATTGAAATATTTAAAATGTATTTTTAGTGTAAGAAGCGTTAGTGCGGTGCACCTTAAACTTCGCATAATTGTGAAATCCTGGGTGGCTCTGTACTAATTATGTAGTTATGGGCAGCGATTTCTATTACCATCACCAACAAGAGAGCGTCTTGCTCATCTTCTTAATTCGTTGGATAAAAAAACGCAACTAAACTACATATTATGATATAATTATTCCATAAGTATTTTTTGGTTTGTGAATGTAACCCAAAAGAACACATTATGCGTAACTTTTTATTCCGATTTTCTGATACCATCATGTTTTGTATGTTGCTGATATTTTCAAGATATTATTAACAAAAAGTTATTACGACAGAGTTTTTAATAAAATCGATAGCCTTTGCCCACTTGGCGAGTGCAATAAAAGAAAACCATAATATTGTTCCATACAAGAAGTGCCTATTGATATATCAACACAAAGGGAAAAGGGTCATTTATACGAACGATGAGCAAAGGGCTTAGATTATAAGAAAATGGGAAGATGCGGCATAGCGCTATCGTTGCTATGCCAAACTTGGGCTTGTTGGATCGGAAAGTATCGGTTGCCACGCCGACTTGCATCATCATCATCAGCCCGTATTCGTCCACTGGTGGACATAGGTCTCTCCTAATACGCGCCACTGAGCCCGTTCCTCAGCTCTCCTCATCCAGTTTCTGCCAGCCATCTTCTTCAGGTCGTCACTCCACCTAGTAAACGTAGTGTAGGGTGTCCTAAACTACGTTTACCTAAACGTGGTCTCCACTCTAAAACTCATCTACCCCAGCAGTTGTCGGTTCTACGCACGATGTGTCCAGCTGCCACTACGCTTGCTCACTCTTTGGGCTATGTCGGTAACTTTGGCTCGCTGTCGAATAACCTCACTACGAATCATATCCTTCAGAGAAACACCTAGCATTGCTCTCCCATTGCTCGCTGAGCGACTTTCATTTTGTGAACAAAACCAACCGTGAGTGTCCACGTTTCGGTGCCGACTTGCGCCGACGTGGAATTGTGCCCTGGGCCTAATTGAAGCGGCTCATGTCAGAAACGTCAGTACCGCATCTTCCTATTTTTTTAATCTGTAGCAAAGGGCCATTTATACGAACGATTCTCACGAACCGGTAACGTGTTTCATCGAATTTCTATTCCGCGGGATGCGTATTTCTTTATTTCTCCGCCCTCATCACACGCGAGGAGGTAATTCAATTTCGGTTTATTTCATAATTCACGCCAAAAACGACGTACTTGGGAGTTTTTGTAAATTACAGGATGTCTGAAATATTTATCTGCCTTTATTATTAGTATAATAAAAACATAGATTTGACGTAATATATATTTATAGACATAAATTAACAATACATAGTATATTATTTTTCAAAATAAATTAATAGAATAGAATACATTATTATTAACCTATCGAACATCACCAACATACAAGAAACTTTTTGTATATATAATATTAAGTAACTTTGTTATTTGTACTGGTTTTTACTTTTTTGAAGTCCTCTATGATATTTAGATAAGAGATTTTTATCACCCAAAATAACGTTAAAATATAAAATAAATCAAAAGACAAATAAAAATTAATAATGTATTTATCTACATCATCATCTCCATCACTTGACTAAAAAAGTCAAAAATATAATTTGAGCTAAGCGTTAATAAAAGTTAAACTCATCAAAAGCAACTCAAGTGCTTTAAGTGCTCACTAAAAGTAGTCGTAAAAATAGATTTACGAGATTATGAGCGTGTTTTTTGAAGTTTATTTACTCGGAATAGCTACACCTTGAAGTAGGAACCAATGGAGTTTGCGCGTTGAACACCAAACTGAAGCAAAAAAACAAGTTACAAAAAAAAACTTTTTAAACAAGCTTTTATTTTTAATTGTTTTTTTATTATTATTATTTACCTTCTAGCACAATATAGTATTCGCCAAGACGAATAAAATAAGCCCAAACTCTATGGGGTACGGAAGTTTAAGTACGCAGTTCCTATGGCCCCATCACCTCCATCATCAGATCACCTTGATGTCATAATAATATTGCATTGACATTCGATTTATACATGCATGCAAAATTTCAGCGCAATCGGAAACCACGAAGTGGATAAAATAAATCTCGCAAGAATTGATTACAGACAACGGACAGGTGAAAGTAAATAAAAGCTTGTAAAAATTACGTCAGGGTTGTTTGGCATCACACTGCTATCACACACCCAATGAGTTTTCGTAAGCTCTTTGCACTTCCCTCATATTAATTTAAAACAATATACTATCGTCAGTCGTCAACCTGCGTTCCTATTCAGTATGCGTCGGAGTGAGATAGCAAATAAACGTGACGTCATTTTTCTTGCTTCAGTTTGGTGTTCACGTTGCATTCTCCATTGAATATAACTTCTCTACACCGTTCAAGAGCACGGTATTGGCACTTTTGACGGGATATTTTTGAATCACACGTGTGCCAGATGTTCAAATATACCTACATGTACATACATACTCGTACATATGTAGGTAGTAATGTCTACATACGTCAATGGACTTCTTTTCAATCAATGGATTTATTTTTACAGCGGGTAAAGTTCGAGCGTGTATAGTTTTCGCGCACTGGGGATCCCTATTAACTGACAAAATTAAAATGTTCTAAGAGACATGCGATGTTAAGGTAAAAAGATGTTTCTAAAATTAGACGTGTAACATGCTAATTAATTACACGACAAAGAATGAAAAATGCCTTTTAACTTTAACGTTCTATTTAATTCCCAAAAACATTTTAGGTAGCTATAGTAGGATATGTAAGAAGCAGTGGTCACGTCATGTTGCAGGCCTTGTAGGAATCTCGGCGACCTGAAACTGCAACATATGATACCTTGGTTGTTCACACAAACTATAATTGTGATTTGACTCTGACAGTAGGCTGTTCTGTTGGAGTATAAACTCCAATTATTTATTTATTAGTTATAGTAATAACTTAGTAAGAATACGAGTCATTTAAGATTCACTGAACAAAACACTCAAAGGTTTCTTTATAGGATTTAAACGTTAAAAATTAATTATCATAACTCATTAAAAGAAAACTTGCCCTAAGTGTCTAATGTAGTCCGGAATAATTGAGCCAAGAACGAGGCCTTCTCAGAAGGCTTGTCCCGGGAATCTATTTAAAAGCTCCAAGAATAAAACTGAAAAGCTGCTTGCTTTTATTTCATTCACTCCATCCCTATTTTGTTCTATTCGAGATCCACTTCTTTGCTTCATTGCAAATTGGACTGATTATTTCAGAGCGCCCAACTTTTACGATTCAGAAATGAGCTCAAATGTGAAGAATTCTATAAATCTTTGTGAGTAGGTACAGACGGAGAGACATTTCGGTTTATATAACTAGCTGCGTCCAGTGATTTTACCCGCTATACTGTAGTGCCCCGCTGTGTGTAGCCTATGTGTTATTCCAGGGTCTTAATCTATCTTTATACCAAATCTCAGCTTAATCGATCTACCCCTTTAGGCGTGAAGAAGTAACAATAAAACAGACACACTCACTCATAAACTTACGCATTTATAATATTAGTTTGAAAAGTGATTATTTCTTATATGTTAGTAAGCGTTTAATACCACTTTGTTATGTTTTAGATTTTAACTATTTTTATAATAAAGAACTATTCATATTTTATTGTTTGTTTTTCTCAATAAAGGCATTTGCCACAATTTTATTGTTATGAAAAAAATTATAATCAACTTTTATTTTTTTATTAAACACATTAAAAATATTTGGTATATAATATTTTATCTATTTAGAATTATTATAATATGTATTAATGTTTTAAATAAAATAGAATTATCGTGATAGAATATAAAATCTATAAAATCAGAACCTTCAAGTATATTGCCGATGTGTAAAATTTTACTATTACTTGTCATTTGAGCTATGCCATAAATTCTTTACGTTTATATACACAAGGGTAGAAGCTGGGTAGACATTTCGTGCCAAAGTGTTTTACGATACACCCTATTCTAAGAAAATAAACTTTTGGTTTATAAGTTATCTATGAGATTTTATGCTGACTTCATCGCATCGCTACTTTTAAAAATAAACTTAATAAAATCACTTTAACATAACTGTGTAAATTCTTAAACGTAGCGTAAACACTAACTTTTATATTTTTGAGGTATAACATGACCTCGAGAAAAATATAAATGTAAGATGGATTTACTTGGAATTAGATTGAATTACAATATGTTATGACAACTGGATAAACATCAAATAAAATGTGTAGACAAGACACTAAGGGCGCTATCTCACTGGCCTTTAACAGGCGGTTGTGGTTCTCCAACGTTTATTAAAAACAGCGAGCCGTATTGGCAATTCATCGCACAACAATAATTAGAGTATTTTACATGAACGAACACACACTGCAGGCAAATAATCGCTCTAGTGTGCGTTGTATATTAAATATATACGGTATTTTTGTTATGCAATGCGTAGCGGTAAAAAAAAACCGCCCTCTACTTGGTACAACAATAAATAGCGCGTGACGGTATCTTACTAAATAGTTGGTCACACTTTAGAAAAGGCCCTCCGACTCCAATAGGAATTGTGACATAAGCAATCGAAATATTATCTTGTAGATTGAAATAATATATTGCTTAAATTCTGTAACGAAATTTTATTTGTTTCTTTCGCTTCAATGATTTACACCTGTGATACGTACTTCATATCTAATTATTCATTTATTCACAACATTTTGCTTAATATTTGTCATAATATTTGTATATTCTAATACAAAATATTTGTTCCATATGATGTGTTATATGGTTCTGTTCTCTTAAAAAAGCCTTATAGTTTGACAAGATTTACCCGAAAATTCTGAGATATCACATAAAAAAAATTGACAAGACTATTATTATGTTCTGAATTACAGTAAATAATGGCTCAATTTTATAAGAATCTATTAACAGATCTCAAATACCTTTTATTTTACGGCTTTTTATATAAAATTCACAAAAATTTAGTCTCTTTAAAAATAATAAAGACATATCCAGCACAAAACATCTTCACATCTTCTTAGGTGTAGGTGTCTAGCATAAAAAAATATACATAAGTCAATACTTTCGTATTTATTATATTAGTTATATACCATACTTATATAAAATTCAGGAGCGATGGCTGAAATTTTACAGTTAATGAAGAGTCTAGAGATTACTATGCTGTGGTTAGGATTATTAGGAGTTCTAATAATTGTGAAATGGATATGGTGGAGAGTGAGCAACAGGGAACTACTGAAGTTGTCCAAGCAGACGCAGTCGGACTATCGAGCTTGGCCTTTAATCGGACATGCCTACCTTATGTTTGGGAATGGATTTGGTAAGAAATACTTTTATATGTTACTTTATTTTATTTTGTCAACATAACATAACATCAGGACGGCGATCTGTTAATATAGAGTGTACCCGCAAGGTAAGAGCACAATCTCAGAAATTTCCTTAGATAATATAATTAATTAAAATAATAGACAGGCTCTCACTAACCTAACGCAAAGTGTCATTTTTTATTTCAATTTTCATTGATTTCGTTCTAATTTTCGTTTTAACGTTTATCTGATAACATAAAAAAAACTGAAATACGACATTTTTAGGGTTACGTATCAAAAGAGTTAAAACGGGACTTTATTACTTCACTGTCCGTCTATCTGCCACCAGGATATTTTTTTTTATTTTGTTCTAATATATATCTGAATTTTTTAATTGTTGTTTTCTAGATCGCATGAAAACTCTAGCCCTTATGGGAACTGAATGTATCAAATATGGTGGGCTCATCAGCGGCTGGTTGGGATCATATTTCTTTTTAGGTAAATAAGCTTAAAACACCTAACTATATAGTAGGTATTATATTTAGTTTTTTAATAAAAATATGTTATAACAATTTTTGATATTTTTTTATAAACCAATGCCACCGTACCTTTTACCTACCCCGTACCTTTTTTTGTACCTTTTTATTTTATGTATTTAATGTTGTATATTGTTTGTAATTTTTTGTGTGCAATAAAGTGTTTATCTATCTAGATATAACACCCAACAAATGTTTTATACCAAAAAAATCGATCTCTATATTTTCATATGATTTCAGTTACAACGGATCCTGAAAGTATAGATGTGATAGCGAAAACATGCCTTGAAAAACCCGAAATACTGAATTACATGAAGGAAGAATTTCTAGGGAATGGATCTATCTTGGCATCAGGTTTGAAATGAAAATAAATGTTGATAAAATCAAATTTAATAAGTCCATAATATCCACGGATTAGCTAACGCAAATGTAGGACGTCCACCTAAAGTGGACAGACCACCTTATAAAGGTCGCCGGAAGACGATTATGGATGCAGGTCGCTTCCAACCGGTACATATGGAAAATCAAAGGGGTGGCCTATGTTCAGCAGTGGTCATCCCATCGCTGAAAAATTATGATGATGATTATATAAATATAATACTCTACTCGTATTTCAGAGTTATTCAGTATAGGCTAGTCTTTAACCACAATCATTTGTTTTTTAGCAAGTTAAATGAACGTATATTATATTTATTCTTACAGTTCCAATCTGGAGACCACGACGCAAGCTATTGGCTCCAATCTTCAGCAATAAGAACTTGAATACGTTTGTGGGTATCTTCTCTAAAAAAGCTAATTTTTTGGTTGATCGATTGAAAACTGTAGCAAGTAAAGGTACATTTACGTTTTGGCCGTACATTACTACTTACTCCATGAGCGCAGTGTGTGGTAAGCAAATAATATAATATTACTAGCTTACCCGGCAAACGTTGTTTTGCCATATAAATAATTTCCTAGTAATTTCTCGTGTAGACAAAAAATAGCTTACTAATTGGAAGTATGTATGTATTTTAGAATGTGTATATTGTATGTATGTAAGAATGTGGTATATGCGTGAAATAAGCATTACTTTATGCAAAAATTTTTCAAACAAAAGTAAAATATTAAATTTTATGAAAACATTGTCTCTTATAATTTTTTCATACAACCAATATTTCCATTGACATTTCAAAATAAAGATTCATAATGATTGATTTTTTGGAAACTATGAAAATCTTAATTGTTCAATTACATTTTTTAAATAAAATTAAATTAAAATTACATTTTTATAAGATCAACATTTTCGATATAAAAAAAAAAAGTATACTTACAACACAAAATCCGTTGTTATTGAAAGCTCGTGTCACGTGTTGAGTACTTTTTAGGTTATAAAATCACTTGATTAACTAATCGTGCAAAATACACTCAAAATTGATAATTTAATTATTATTGATAAAATAGGAATGATTAAAAGTTAATATGAGAGTTACACTGAGATAGCAAAATAATAATTGTCAACGTTACTACTACACTTGATGCATAAACAATAATGATGGCCGACAACTGTGTAGGGAGTGAGAAAGAAAGGAGACCGGCTTCGTTCTCATCCCTACTCCGTGCTGTTTACTGGGTCAGAAGTGACACCTGTAGACATCTGGCGGGGATAACTAATTAAATGACGATTGATCAGTTTTCGACCGGAGAGGAAAAATGATTAAATTACTAAAATGGCTATTAAAAAATATGGGTTGATCGTTGAAGGGTGAAAATTGAGGATTGTATGTATTTTTGTATGTTGTATCATAAAAAAATAGAAATTAAAAATATTGTCTAAAAAATAAATAAAAAATTTAGGGGTGGACTACCCCTAACATTTAGGGGGATGAAAAATAGATGTTGGCCGATTCTCATAGATACCGGATAAGCACAATAAATTTCATCAAAATCGGTCAAGCCGTTTCGGAGGAGTATGGCAACGAAAACTGTGACACGAGAATTTTATATATTAGATTACAGCCTGCTTAAAGATATTTTTGAAAAGTCTTACACTTGTATTTTCGTGTTTCGCCCTCAACTCTGCTCTACTCAATCTTTTTCAACACAAATGTCTATGGTGTCTTCCCGACCATCATTTTTAGAATACCCTTTTCCAAAGGGTTTTTGAAAAAGGTTGAGTAGAACAGAGTCGAATGCTAAGACCCGAATAAAAATACGGGTGTTAATCTTCATTTTAGAAACTACTCTTGGATGTCCCATAGATGTGAATAATGAAAAGAACCGTCTCTTTCTTAATTCATTTGAGACATGCACAGAGATCGGTGTGCAGATCCTGATGACTCCCTGGATACGACCTCGTTTTATATACAGACGTATGAATTTATACAAAACTTTGCAAGTTTGCAGAAACATCATGTATGACTTTATTGATAAGGTAAGCTAGAAACTTCATATTACTTTGTATCAAAATATTATTATCACGAATGGGAATGTGAGGCGTGTGTAATAATTTTGAGTCCGTATTTAATGTTTCTCTTAGAACATCAGCCTCGTGTGTCTGTGATGTACCCAGAGGGCCGTTGTGTAGGTAATGTTGGCTATCGCGCACAAAAAAGAGGTTTTTTAAATTTGTCGTATAACGTGATGATTGATTACGAAAGATTTACTTTACTTTAACTAAATCGTGGAAACCCACATTCGGTCTTTTGAGCAGGAGTGATGATGATGGTCAAAACCCCGCGTTTAATAAAATGAAGGAGAATGGGATCAGGAATTTATATTTCGGTTACAGATTATCGAAATAAAAAGAAAGACTTTGGGGAACAAGTCTTCAGATCACAAATCAGTTCTAGAATTGATGATGGACGCGGGAGGTTCACATGGTTTCACTGACCTGGAGCTCAGGGAGGAAACCTTGGCTATGGCGCTAGCTGGCACTGATACCTCGGCCATTGCCATATCATACACTTGCATTCTTCTTGCGCAGCATCCTGATGTTCAGGAAAAAGTCTATAAAGAGTTTTTATTTTATTTGTTACTTACTAACTTCAACCTTATCTGTTCAAAGTAATCAGTAACTATGTTATTCTAGAGTCTGACACCTAGAGCCATGAAACACATTTCAGCACTATTAGTTCCGTAGATTGAACAAAGGCCCGAATGAACACCGAAAGATGGACGTGGGGAGTCTTAGAGTGAAGGCCGTCGTCGAACACCAGACGGCGTGGGGGACCACCAAACCGATATGTGTGGAAGACATTTGGGGTCATCCAGGACGTAACTGAGTGCCCAATGTGGCAAACAGTTAACAGTTACAGTTAGTAACAGTTTGGAATAAATTGGGAGAGGCCTATGTGGAGATATGCATCACGAGAGGCTGAAGAAGAAGATTTCCGTAGATTAATCGTGAATAGGTTAGCCACACAGACACCAAAACTTTCGCATTTCACTTAAATCAGTTCTGTGAGATTCTGAAAAGTTATTGAGAAAGATAAACTCCTTCGCAATAAAATATGCTTTTTGTTAAGGCTCATTTATAGAAATTTGTTTTAAATTGTTAATAATAAATGTTATATCACCAGAATACAAGAAGTTTTGGGTGATTCTGAAAGCGCAGTCACGGCTAAAGATCGTCCTAGACTAAAATACCTGGAAGCTGTGATCAAGGAGTCTTTACGCCTCTACCCACCCATCCCTGCGGTGCTTAGGACTGTCACACAGAGAGTCACATTACGTAAGCCAGAATCCTTATTAGAGGCACCATTTTATTCTATAATACTAGAACAAACTATATTGGTATCTTAAATATATGTATAACACTTGCTGAGTTTCTTGCTGGATACCGTTTTAACTTTTTTGGTCCGTAAAATGTATTGTGCATTACGCTGCTGGGCAAAAATTGCCCCCAAATCTTCTTCTTTCCTCTTTGATGGCTGAGATAACCTAGCCGAATAATCTAAATCAAATAATAAATCGAATAATTTAAATCATAAAATTCAATGAATTGATGACGATATCGGGAAAGTAGCGAGTCGCACCTGAACCAGATTGGTATTGGACAGGGTGACATTATGGACAGAGTGGCATTACATCAAGGAGGCCTATGCTCAGCAGTTGAACGGCCTCTACATTGTGGATGTGCTGTGGATGATTAATATTCAAGATGTCGGCGATGACCATGACAAGCAAATATCCTACTTGTATCGTTCATTTAATTGCATAAAAAAAATTTCTACAGCATCAGGTATTACCCTGGTCCCTGGTTGCGTGATAGTCCTCCATATTTGGGGCACCCACCGGGACCCTCGACATTGGGGCCCGGACGCTGAGCAGTTTCGACCTGAGAGATTCCTCGAGGATACTCCCAGACACCCAGCTGCCTATATACCGTTCAGCCACGCACACAGAAATTGCTTGGGTAAGAAATCTTTTGAGAAAAACCCACCCTTCCAACCAACCCTATTACGAGAGTTTATTTATTTTTCTTACGGGTTGCTCTTCTATAATTTTAATAATCCACAACGGTGCGGCATGATAATAATTGTTAAAGAACCTTTATTAGTGATAATTATTTTCATAGACCTTTACATCTATCAAAAGACGAGTTTTCCACAAATTGCTGAAGGGTGTAAATAATCATCGATTAATCTCCCATGTATAACCATCATGTTATAAATCTTAATGTTATGTGAAAAAATATACGTATTTTTCAGGCTACCAATATGCGACGATGTCAATGAAGACAGCAATATGCACACTGGTGCAAAACTACCGCATTCTGCCGGCTGCCGGGCCTGACAGTGAGGGGAAATACCCACCGCTGAACATTGAATACAAGATCTTGATGAGAGACGCTGATCAGTTTAAGCTGAAATTAGAATCTAGAAAAGAATTTTATAATAAATGTACCTTAGTAAAATAAAAAGTTCTATAATTAAATAGATTATGATTATTTGTCTGTTACTATGTCTGCGAACCTGACCAGTATAAAGTTGTGTATTCCTTAGGACTAGAAAAAACCCTTTTTCATACCCTTACGAATAATTTCATTTCTCTCTCTTCAGTCGGTCTCTCAATGTTGAGGATCGTGACTCCCTTCATGCTGATTTCTCCAAAACTATTTTCTTACACTGGGCTCGATCTTCGGCAGTGTGGAGTGCTTCGCTGACGGAAATTTCCAGCTGTTGCGTGACCTGGTCTGACCATCGTTTAGGACTTCTTCCTCTCGGCCCCTTGCCCTCTACCTTGCCTGTTACAATAAGCCTCTCCAGATTGTCACCATTTCTGCGCGCAATATGCCCGAAGTATTGCAGCGCCCGTTGCAGACATACGGAAGACAGTCGATTCTCGTTATCTAATCTTAGTTCTTTAAGAATAGACACGTTAGTACGGAATGCTGTCCAAGGAATCCGCAGCATCCTCCGCCAGCACAACATTTCAAACGTGTCAATTCTGTGTCTGTCTGCGGCCTTCAGGGTCCACGCTTCCAAGCCATAGAAGAAGATGGAAAAGACTAGCGTTCGGACTATGCAAATTTTAATTTATTTAATTTAGTTTTATATCAGATCCATTGTGAGAATATTTAAAATTCTGCGCAGCACTGCACTGTGTTTGTCACCCTGAGTTTTAACTTGTTGATGTCCAGAAAAATTTGCAGGTAGCCATTGCCCTTCTGTGCCTGTAGGCATTTTTATGTTGCAGTCCGTAACATAAAAATGCCTACAGGCATATTACTGCTTAGCGGATAATAACTGGAAAAGGTGTGTGTTTCCCAGGCAGCCTCTGCAGGAGAGGCTTACCACTTAAAAAATGGTGATTTTATCCATTACTTCAGGGATTTATTCTATAATTTCTTTACATTTTTATACATAGGGTAGAAGCTGGGTAGATATTTCTTACCAAAAAAGTATTTTATATACCATCATACCAAGACTCCATGAAAATAAACTTATAGTTTTAGTTTTCCATGAAATTTTATACCTACTGACTTAATGGCATAATACTAGAAACTTAATAATAGGTACTTATCTAATAAATTCATACCATAACTGCGTAGGTAAGAATATTCTTAAAAACAAACCGTGAACTGTAACTCGTTTTATTTTTATTGTTGATCAAATGGCCTTGTGAACAAAACAAATTTGTTTGGCCTTTATTTAATTAAAATAGAACAGATAGTGTAGATTAAGCCAACTGGATAAACATGACATAGGTTGCCACATTAAGGCGTCACTACCACTACCACTGGCGATTAACATGCGTTTGCGGTTTTCGTCTGCGCAATTCTTACAAGCTTTTATTTACTTCCACCTGTTTGTTGCCTGTCTGTAATAAAATCATGCAAGTTTAATTTGATCCACTTTCCGGTTTCCGATAGAGCTGGAATTTTGCATGCATATATAAACCGGATGACATTGCAATATTATTATGACATCCAGCCGATCTGATGATGGAGCTGGAATGTGGCCATAGGAACTTCGTAATTAAACGACGCAACTCCATCGAGTTTGAGCTCATTTGATTCGTCTTGACGAGTACTATGGTGCTAGATGGTAATTACAATAAAAGTTTGTTTTTAAATAGTTTTTTATTTATTTCACTTGTTTTTAACGTTACGTGAATACTTGCTAATAGCTTGCAACGTTAAAAATTACTTTTGTTGGATAAGAGAAAAGGATTGTTCGCAAAACGCCAGTTGGGATAGCGGCATAAAGGCTTATAAATTGGTTAAATTTATGAACCAAATCGATCCATTGAAGAAACAAAGACTGATAACTTAAAATAATATAAAATGTAATAATTGATATATTGTTATTATTTCTTTTATGAGGATTTTGATAATATAAGAAAAAACATTAATAAATAAATAATAAATTTTATGCCAGTTGGTTTCTTGTATGTATGTATATTATATGTATGTATTTGAAGAAACAAAGACTGATAACTTAAAATAATATAAAATGTAATAATTGATATATTGTTATTATTTCTTTTATGAGGATTTTGATAATATAAGAAAAAACATTAATAAATAAATAATAAATTTTATGCCAGTTGGTTTCTTGTATGTATGTATATTATATGTATGTATAGCTAACAAACCTAAGAATTTTCGCGACGGTAGAAAGTGATTTTTTTAATGTATAGATAGTAAACGCCTTTAAATCAATGCGCTCAGTGAGTCACTCGCTACTTCGAGGTGATTTAAATCCACCAAAATATTTTTTCTCACTGGTTGAACACCTTTATAACGTAAAAACATTATTTAAGCATTTACAATAAATTACGATATTATCTAATTGTACTAAATATTCTCTTTATTTACACTATCTTGCTAGTGGGTAGATATCACGGTTTGGGCTCTATGCTTTTGTTTTCTTGAGTCAATAATATTTTGGATTCAAGAGACTAGTTATGTCCGGCTATTTTACATAATAGAATTTACTAAACGCTTATAATTTGATAATGATCTTTAAATAATTAGAGTAAATACTCAGTGTTCTACATGATGTTTGTTAAGGATCTATTCAGTGATCTCAAAATCAAACATTTTTTATGGAATTGTATAAGGGGATTGGACTGTCCAACATATTGGGAAAATTAAATAAGTAACAATCACTATAGGTACGCTGACCAGTGAAAAAGTTAAAATGTTCTAAAAAACATGGAACGGTGATATTAAATAGGCGCATATCTCAAAAAACGCATCGTATCCTAGCTGTTATATGATGTCTTCAGCAACATTTTATTTTTGTTCGAATATTGAAGTGATTGCCACTAACCAATACAGCCTCAGGTCAATGATTTTAGTTTTTCCCTTTATAAAGTATACACTATAATCTATCATATTAATCTAGGATGTAAGCTACATTCGTCGGGGTGATCCTTGGTTGCGTCCGTCGCGGATGAATGCTTTGGCGTGTCTGCAATCCCCAGGCATCATGGTGCTCCGCCCTTAGGGCGACCACCTACGGCGGGGGAGTCCCACATGTAACATAATATTATACCGCCCTATGTAACATAACATTATTATTCCTTGCTCTAACAAATGAAGGAACTAATCTACATATTCGTATATACCAAATTACTTAGCTCCGCTAAGATGTAAAGGATAACACACACATCAACACTTTCATATTTATAACATTAGTGAAATACCAAAAAAAAAACATATAAAATTGAAGAACCGTGCCCTTAATTTTATAGTTAATTATAATCAGTCTCCTGGTCACTATGTTGTGGTTAGGTTTGTTAGGAACTATAATAATTGTGAAATGGATATGGTGGAGAGTGAGCAACAGGGAACTACTGAAGTTGTCCAAGCAGACGCAGTCGGACTATCAAGCTTGGCCTTTAATTGGACATGCCTACCTTATGTTTGGGAATGGATTTGGTACAAACAACACCCTTTAAACTATCTAAACTTTATATCTTAAATTATTATTTCTTTATTTTTCCAAGATGGACATTTTTCCAATTGGAAATTGCAATTCGTTGGAATTCTGTTAAATAGTTAAATAAAATGTTTTGCTTGTGATCTACATGCTTCTTTTTCTTTATCTTCTTTTTATTTGATTTTTTTTTTTTTGTGTCTAAATATTATTTAATTTTTTTTTCCAGATCGCCTGAAAACACTATTTTTTCTAGGTACTGAAAGTATAAAACATGGCGGACTCATCAGTGGTTGGTTGGGATCATATTTTATTTTAAGTAAGTCAGTCATACCTAGATACTATTTTTTTAAAACTATAGTAGTTTGGCCTTAAACAGGGTTAAATATAGACTAAAATATGATGTTATGAATACGCTGACTGGCTTCGTGCAATTAGAATGCAGAAGCGAGCTGTCAGAGCGATAGCGCGGATCCCGCAGGACGTTTCGGCACGTCCACATTTTAAGAGGCTGGGTATCCTCACCTTGCCCGCACTTGTCATCTTTCAGATAGAAGTGTATGTGAGGACAAACCTGGCTTTGTATAAGAAACACAGCGATGTGCACAATACGCGTAACAAGGACAACCTCAGAGACATACCGAGGACTCTAGCGAGGTCGTCAAAATTATATATTGTGTAATAGGCCCCACAGTGTACAACAAATTATCGAAACAAATAACTGCAGAAGAAAGCCAAAGTTCTTTAAGGTACAAATTAAAAAACTGGCTTGTAGAGCAGTCGTTCTGTACTGTTAAAGAATTCCTAAAATTAAAAATAAATAAATTATAATTAATTATATTTTGTTCAAAACTGTTATTACCGCAATTATTGTATAATAATAATCTATTAATGTTATATTTGTTATATGTAATTAAGCATTATTTATTACCGATTTTTATATATTTTGTATACAATTTGTAATTGCTCGACGTGTAATTTATTAATTAACAATAAATGATTTATGATTTATTTATGATTTGTTAATATTAATTTCAGTTGTAACTGATCCGGAGAGTATAGATGTAATAGCAAAAACATGCCTCGAAAAGCCAGAAATACTGAATTTCATGAAGGAATTGTTTGGAAACGGATCTATATTGGCATCAGGTTTGAAATGTTTTGTGTATAATCATCATCATCATCTCTGAATCTTTCTTGGTGTGGTCTGAAAATGTTTTTAAACGGTTTTATTTAGCTCACTCTGTTTGTTTTTTTTTTCTTGGGTCAAATTTAGTAATTGAAATTTCACCCTCTTCCTGTCAACCGATTGATCTGAAATTTGGTATACGCCTTTGGTTCTGGCAGGGGGAGGGCATCGGCGGATTTTTTGTATATCAACACTGGTTGTATTTGCTACCCCACTCGTAGCGCCACGTGACGCGACGTTTAGTAGCGGCCAGTTTAAGGAACTACGCGGACCTCACGGAATATTCTTTTTAACTAAAAAAATACGACATTTTATTTTTTTATAAAACTGTTTACCATTTTATTATATCATAAAGAATTCATATATAGTATTTAAATTTAATAAATGGGTATTAATATCCCCAAAAACGAAAAAAACCCTCAAAATTTTTAATCATTTTTGTTCTAGCGAGGGATCAAGTTATGCTGGTCGTTTGAACATTTGACGTTTACCTCTCTTTCTAACAAAGCGTATTCTCCAAATAGCTATCCTTGTTTAAGGATTCGTGTATAAGCAGTGTTGTGAATATTTTAACGATTTAATCGATTAATGGTAGTGTTATATTTGAACCTATGTAATTATAAACTACTAGCTTATGCTCACGGCTTTGCCTGCGTGGCAAAATCTTTTCTTAGCAAAGGTCTACGTTATCAAACCTATTTGTGTTCCAAATGTCAAGTCACTCAGAGATCAGTCAGTCACCTTTTTCTTTTATATATTTAAAAGATATATAAAAGGTACACTGGTGTTTGTAATTATTTAAGTGTTATATCTTAATAAAGACCTTTTGAAATTGCAATTGAAATTTCTATATGATTTAATCGTCCTTCCATGTAATAGTGTCTTTACTTTTTTACAAGTCTCATTGAATAATATTGGTCATTTTATTTTAGTACGTTATAATGGACAGACTCCTTTAAATATGTCATTTTAAATTTGCGTTTAAGTTTATAAATTTCCTAGGAAATTTATAAATTCTTGAATCCTGTTATTTTCCAGTGACATATTATATACTACCTAATCTGCGGCTGTAGCATGCCACACGGGATCCCGCTGAAATGTCAAGTGTAGAACTGTCACTCAATAGATTGTACTTTTGTGAATGTATGGGATGACAGTTCTACTCTTGAAGTTTTGTCGGGATTCCATGTGGCATGTTACGGGCACTATGCGCCCCGGCCAACGCTGGCGAACTTTGGGCCAACGACTCGGCGAGTCATTCGGCGCACAGTGTGGATGAGCCTGTAGACTATAATAATAACTTTCAAATAAAAAATAAAAACTATTTTTAGAACCTGAATCCACTGAAAACATAAAAACCACTTGAAAGCGGTTTTACCCGCTGTACTATCTCTATTCCAAATTTCAGCTCAATCAGTTCACTTATTGAGGCGTGAATATTGTATCAAAAGACAGGACGAATATGAAGTATAACGATACGCATTTTATTGAGACCTAACCTACAATATTTATTTTCAAAAACGCCACCCTTTAGGTACCAAAAAATGTAAAATTAAAACATTGTCCGTCAAAACAATAATAATATAATAATTACGAATTATCGATATTTAAATCGATTTCATGGCTAAATCGATTTTTAAATTGAAACTTTTTCGTTGCCCATCACTAAAAGCAGAGTAGCCAATAGAAAAAGTGGGCGGAGTTGTCAAATTGTGAAAAAAATTATTTCAAGGAAAACTTTGTCTATTGCCCCTCTATTGGATATGTCCTCGATGGGTTCTGGTGACAATACAATTATGTATATTCAATATTATTGTAAGACCAAGATGGCCGCCGCTACAAAATGGCGGATAACGTATTATTTTTTAATCATATCAATATGGGTATCAAATGAAAGGGTTTGATAAGTAGAATACAGTGCACTATACAAAATCAAAATCCAAGATGGCCGCCGCTACAAAATGGCGGATAACCTATTTTTTTCAATTTCATTAATATGGGTATCAAATGAAAGGGCTTGACAAGTAGAATACAGTGTACTAAAAAGCCTAAAAATAAAAAAGGTAAAAAAAAGTTTTTAAGTTAAACGGTTTTATTTTAAACATGTACTAAAAGCTAAAAAATAAAATCGTGAGGCACGTCAAATATCTACAATTGTCAGGGAAAATGTTCATTAGAGATTTAGATATTTGACGTGCCTCACGATTTTATTTTTTAGCTTTTAGTACATGTTTAAAATAAAACCGTTTAACTTAAAAACTTTTTTTTACCTTTTTTATTTATTTGGAATTAATATAATAGTCCGGAGTGATATCGGAGTGATATAGTCATGAATGTCGCTGGAGGAGAAAGACGGAGGATCGAGTTAAGTGGCGTGCCATAGGGGAGGCCTATGTCCAGCAGTGGACGAACGTGGGCTGATAATGATGATAAAAGTAAATGGGTTGACTAATTTACTTTTGTTTTCATGTTTTTAACACTTTATTGATCTTAATCATTGTACTTATACATATTATAACATTTTTTTATTACAGTACCAATCTGGAGACCTCGACGCAAACTAATGGCTCCAATCTTCAACAATAAGAACTTGAATATGTTCGTGGATGTCTTCTCAAAAAAGGCTACTACTTTGGTTGATCGATTGAAAACTGTGGCAGGAAAGGGCGCGTTTTCCTTTTGGCAGTACATTACTACATACTCTATGAGCGCTGTGTGTGGTAAGTAAATCATGATACTCTTGAATGAATGAATAATGTTGTATTACTGGCTGTTATACACATTGTAATCAAAATTTGAATCATTCTTTTTATATATTCTTATTGATGTATGTTTTGTCACTTCAATAAAATGAGTCAAATACAACATACGTTATCAGCACGAATTTATAAGAAAATACAAGAATAAACTGTTTTTTCTGCATTAAAAGTGAAAAGAAAGTTTTTTCTAAAGTATTACGTGCATCATATGTGTATTTTTTGGACATTGACCAGCTGTTCGTGAGTTATAAAATTATGTCAAATAATAATTCCCTTTCTTGCATAAAACCTTTAGTTAATAGGGAAGGCTACTCTACATGGAAGTTTAAGATGCGGATGTGCCTTATTCATGAAGAATTGTGGGAAGCCGTCGTAGGTTACCAAGATAGTAATGTATCCACCGATAAAAGGTTAAGAAATGATCAGAAAGCTTTATCGAAGATTTGCCTTACTCTGGATGGACTGGCAATAACCCACGTAAGGTCATCAAAAACTGCAAAGGAGGCATGGGACGCTCTTTCGTCCGCATACGAAGACAAAGGTTTGGGTCGACGTATAAGCCTTGAACGTAAACTCTATAGATGCAGCCTTGAAGATTATAACTCAATTGAGATGTATATAAATGCCATCATGTCTACTATACAAGACTTGGCTGACATCGGAAAAACAATAGAAGATGCATCAATAGCTGCTATTCTTCTGGGAGGTCTGAGTCCACGATATGAGCCTTTAATATTAGCTCTGGAAAATTCGAATACACATATAACTTCGGACCTTGTAAAGACAAAATTATTGAATGAATTGAATAAAACTGAATATGATAATCCTGATACTGCTCTTCGTTCTCGGATGAATCAAAGTAAATCTTCTGCATCCAAGCCTAAGAAGCCTATTGTGTGTTATGACTGTAATGAGCCAGGTCATAAGCGTCCAGACTGTCCCCATAAGAAGGACAAGAATAAGAAATCTGTAAATCATAAGAATGCTCTCTGTGCACTGAATGTAAATGAGAAATTAGATAATGAGAAATGGTATATAGATTCTGGAGCGTCAGCACACATGACATCGCGAGCTGATTGGATGGAGAATGTGAAGGATTCCCCTATTGGAACTGTAACTATAGCAAATGGTGATATACTGGAAACCCAAGGTGTTGGTGAAGTTTCGATTACCAGTTGCAGTGATAATTTGACATCGGTCAAAAAGATTCTTGATGTAGTTCATGTGCCAAACTTGGACTCGAATCTTATATCAGTTAAGAAGGCAGTAGATAAAGGTTTTAGTTTAGTTTTTGATAAAACTGGTTGTAATTTTTATGATTCTGATGCTTTTACTTGTAATGGAGATGTAATTTTACATGGTTCTATTTGTGGTGGACTGTATTCATTAGATGTTACAGTCAATTCTAAACTCAATGAACGATTATCCGCTTTTGAAACGCACTCTGATGTATCTTGTTTCAAGCTTTGGCATAGACGATTAGGTCACTTATGCCGCATTGGAATGGACCAACTTAAGAAGGGTCACGCGGTGGGCGTTGATTATTCAGAAGTCGATAAGGAACCTTGTATCTCCTGTATTGAAGGTAAGCAAAATAGGAAAACTTTTAAGAAAGTTTCACATAAAAAATCAACTTCAGTTCTGGAACTTATTCATTCAGACGTTTGTGGTCCCTTGCCTGAATCTTCATTTCAAGGCAATAAATATATTTTATTTTTTATAGATGATTTTTCTCGTATGACTTTTGTCTACTTTATTTCTTCAAAAGCTGAAGTAAAGAATAAGTTTTGTATTTTCCAGTCCTCTTTGGAACGGGAAACGGGAGCCAAGATAAAGACACTGAAGAGTGACAACGGAAAAGAGTATGTTAATGCAGCTTTTTCGAATCATTTACAAAATGAAGGGATTAAACACCAAACTACTGTTCCCTATAGTCCTCAACAGAACGGTATTGCTGAACGGACGAATAAGTCCATTATGGAGAAGGTAAGGTCTATGCTGTCAGAAAGTTCTCTTTCTTCTGCCTATTGGCAGGATGCAGCAGATATGGCTGTATATCTTAAGAATAGATCTCCACATCGTGCTCTCGAAGGCAAGACAGCATACGAGAAGTGGTATGGTATGGTCCCAAATTTATCACATCTACGCGTCTTCGGATGTAGGGCTCTAATTCATGTCCCCGACTGTAATCGGAAGAAATTGGATATGAAAGCATCGGAACACATCTTTGTCGGATATTCAGAAGATCCGAGAAGCTATTTCTTTAGAGATGCTACGTGTCCTAGAAGACTTGTGAAGAGTAGAGATGTAACATTCTTTGAAGATCATTTTCATGATTTAAAAGGTAAAGGTAATACTTGTAAGACTGGTAATGATTTATTGGAACCAGCATACTCGTACATACCTCTTCTGTCTGAGAATTCATTAAATAGTTCAGAGCAGAGAAATACTGTCACTGTGGAACAGTTAATAAAGCCTAATATTGCACCAGTATCAGAAAATTGTGTACCTGATAGTAGTGAGGAACAGTGGCATAATGCTGATACATCAATTTCTTCAGAAGAAATTAATTCTGATACTGAGGTTGTAGAACCAAGATATAATTTAAGACCAAGAAAACCTAATTCTTCTGCTAACTATGTATGTGTGCAGACTTCATCCTCTGAACTGGATGAACCATTAAGCTATTCACAAGCTATTAATGCAGAAGATAGTGAAAAATGGCGTCTCGCAATGTGCGATGAATACCAATCATTGCTTGAGAAGAAAACTTGGGTACTCGTTGATAGACCAGATAAAAAGGTTATTCCATGCAAATGGATATACAAGTTAAAGAAAAATGCGCAAGGTGATGTTGTTAAGTATAAAGCAAGACTTGTTGCAAAAGGATTTAATCAAGTATATGGTGTTGATTTCTCAGAAACTTTCTCCCCGGTTGTCCGGAGCTCCTCTTTACGCATGTTGTTTGCGTTGGCTGCAGAAACAGGAATGAAAATGCATCATTTGGATGTTGATACTGCGTTTTTAAACGGAGACTTAGAGGAAGAGGTCTACATGAGTCAACCAGAAGGTTTTGCTAAACCTGGTCAAGAAGATAAGGTATGCTTATTAAAACGTTCACTTTATGGCCTAAAACAGGCCCCAAGGACATGGTTTAAAAAGTTGACCGAAATATTGCAATGTATAGGATTTAAACAAACTCCTTCAGAAGCATGTATTTATACCAAGAAGGTTGGTAACGAGTTACTTATTCTGGCCTTTCATGTCGATGACATTGTCGTATTTTATAAAAAAGATTCTACACTTGACTCTGTCATATCTGACTTACAGAATCATTTTAGTATGAAAGTGATTGGGCCATTGAGTTATTATTTAGGTTTAAACATTGATTGGAAACCTAATGAGATAAAAATACATCAAGCTACTTATATCCGGAGCTTGTTAGAAAAATTTCAAATGGGTGATTGCAGATCTATGCATACACCTTTACAAAAGGAAAAATTAGTGCCATCTAAAGGTAATGAGGACTCTACTGTATATCCTTACCAGAAATTAATTGGCTGTTTAATGTTCCTTGCAGTCAATTCTCGACCCGACATAGCTTTTGCTGTTTCGTATTTGAGTCAGTTCAATACTAAATACGACAAAACTCACTGGATTGCGGCAAAGCGCGTGTTACAGTATTTAAAAGGAAGTATCGATGTGGGTATTACTTACAGGAAAGATAGAGGAAATTTAGTTGGCTATGCGGATGCAGATTGGGCTAATTGTCCCATAGATCGTCGTTCATACACTGGATTTTACTTCTCTTTGGCAGGTGGAGCAATCTCATGGGAGAGCAAGAAACAAACAACAATTGCTCTTTCCTCTACTGAAAGTGAATATATGAGTTTAGCGGGAGCGGCAAAGGATGCTGTATTTTTAAAGCGGCTAATGTTGGAAATAACAGGTGAGTCAACTGTTGTAACAATTTATAATGATTCGCAATCTGCTCAAAAATTAGCAATAAATCCAGTCCACCACAACAGATCAAAACATATAGACACTAGGTATCATTTTCTACGTGATTTAGTTGCTAAGAAAGTTATCAATGTTGTCTTTAAACAGACAGAGGAGATGTGGGCTGATGTATTCACTAAGCCGCTAGCACGCATTAAGCATCAGAATTGTATAAAAGGGATAGGTTTATGTTAATTGTCTCATTTTGATTACGGGGGTGTATGTTGTATTACTGGCTGTTATACACATTGTAATCAAAATTTGAATCATTCTTTTTATATATTCTTATTGATGTATGTTTTGTCACTTCAATAAAATGAGTCAAATACAACAAATAATAATAATTTATTTGCATAAATACAGGTACTTAAAATAGTTCTTAAATATATGCGTAGTTCTACTGTATCTGACAAATCTGTCGTGCAAAATATTTAATTTCTAGGCATACATTAGGTACTTGTCAAATAAAAAAGTAGTTCTAGTAGTAGTTCTTATTATTACTCTGATCATCTAACATAATGATTATAAATAAATATAATCTTGAATCATCCACACAAAAGGTATTTAAAATTTGATCTCTTCAAAATATGATACAACAATACGAGTACGTTATTTTAAAATAATTATAATATTTTGAGACAGGGGAGAATGGCGTATTCAAAGGGAGGCCTATGCCCAGCAGTGGGCTATTGAAGGCTGATGATGATGATGATGATGATGATAATATTTTGCAAATTATCACACATATATTATTGTAACATCAAATAGGTATAAGTTTGACCACATCCCATTTGATGGAAAGTGCAGATGCGATCAACGATGAATCACGTTACATTGATAGAAAGTAGTTGCATTTCCTTGGAGATTTCCAAATTTAATCTTTAAAAGTAGAAGCATTTATCAAGAAACGGCAAGGTAAAACTTCTACTCAATGTGTCCCATAATGAGTGAAAATCCACTCTAGATTTTGTAATGCATGTGGTATTGCAGATATCTATAGCCAATGGTAATTATTTAACCATTTATCACCTGCCGCGCCGTCTGCTTGTCATCCTGCCATAAAAATGTGGTGGTAATCTTCATTTCAGAAACCACTCTCGGATGTCCCATTGACGAACAAAATGAAAAGAATCGTCTCTTTCTGGATTCATTTGAGACATGCACAGAGATTGGTGTGCAGGTCCTGATGTCTCCCTGGTTACAACCTCGATTTATCTATAGAAATTTGAATATATACCAAATTGTGCGCCGTTGTAGAAAAATTATGTATGACTTTATTGATAAGGTAAGCTGGAACAGTTTAGTGCAATTGTGTTGTGTAGTCGGCCGCTATTGATAATATCATACGTATTTAATTTATTTTCGGCTATAACTAATAACTAGTACAAATATAAGCACCCATTTAAACACAATCGGTAGTTTTATTAACAAGTTTAATTGTTAGGGTGATTATGTTTAAAAGTTTGGATTTAGTATACCTGAATGATGAATTGTAAACTCCATAAAAAAAAAACAAGTCGCACGTGACACGCTCCCTTCGTTCACGAGTAAAAGAAGTTGTTAGGGTAACACAATAATATTCTGGTTACAGGTGATTGAAATAAAAAGGAAGGCTTTGGAGAACAAGTCTTCAGGTCACAAGTCAGTGCTAGAATTGATAATGGACGCCGGAGGTTCACACGGCTTCACTGACCTGGAGCTCAGGGAGGAAACCTTGGCTATGGCGCTTGCTGGGACTGATACCTCGGCCATTGCTATATCATACACTTGCATTCTTCTTGCGCAGCATCCTGATGTTCAGGAAAAAGTCTATAAAGAGTTTGTATTTTATTTGTTACTTACTAACTTCATCCCTATCTGTAAAGTACCTATGTTATTCTAGAGGCTGACCCTGAGCTGGCCATGTGCCCCGAATGAACACCGAAAGATGGGCACGGAGAGTCCCGGAGTGGAGGCTGAAGCGGAACACCAGATCGCGTGGGCAACCACCAAACTGATGTATGGAAGACATTTGGGGCCACGCAGGGAGTAACTGAGTGCTCAATGCAGCAATCAGAGTGGCTTAGAATAATTTGGGCGAGGGCTAAGTGCAGAAATGAAGAGTTCCCTAGATTAAGCGTGAATAGGTTAGCCACACAGACATCTAAACTTTCGCATTTCACTCAATTCAGTGTTGAGAGATTCTGAAAAATTATTGAGAAAGCCAAACTCCTCAGCAATAAATACTTTCTGTTCTCATCTCTAGAATTTGTATTGTTTTTTTGTTTTAAGTTGTTCTTAATAAATGTTACACCAGAATACGAGAAGTTTTGGGAGATTCTGAAAACGCAGTCACGGCTTCAGATCTTCCTAGACTAAAATACCTGGAAGCTGTGATCAAGGAGTCTTTACGCCTCTACCCGCCCATCCCTGCGGTGCTTAGGACTGTCACACAGAGAGTCACATTACGTAAGTTCATAATCCTTATTTGAGGGACTATTTATTATTCTAGTACATGTCTTGTAGTAATTTAGCCATGGGAGCATACAAAAAGGCAAAATATTTATAGTAAATATGACACTTTCTTTGGACCCTTTCTTTCTTTTCAAACTGAGTTTCTTGATGCTGGAAATCGTTTTGACTTTTTCGACCAATAAATTAAAGGTTTTTTTAACCTCCCGCAAATTCCTTCATATTATGTCTTCCTTCCTTGATGGCTGAGGTAGCCCAGCTGGTATGAGCGTCTAGTATGAGTCGTCCAAAAAATATTAAAAATCAATGCATTGATGAATGGACGATATAGTGAAAATAGCGGGTCGCACGTGGACCATATTGGCACAGGATCGAGTGACATAACATGAAAGAGGCCTATACCCAGGAATAGGACTTAGAGAGCTGTAGATGATGATGGCGTATGTTTAAAATACATGATGTCGGCAATGGTCATACTACTAGCAAAATGTACTTGGCTTGATCACTTAAATTGCCAAATAATGAATAATATTTTCATTAACAGCATCAGGTTTGACCCTGGTCCCTGGTTGCGTGATAGTCCTCCATATCTGGGGCACTCACCGGGACCCTCGACATTGGAGCCCGGACGCTGACCAGTTCCGACCTGAGAGATTCCTCGAGGATACTCCGAGACACCCAGCTGCCTATATACCGTTCAGCCACGCACACAGAAATTGCTTGGGTAAGATGGTTTTTAAACAATCCTTTTAAGGAAGGAATTCAAAGGCCCGTCCATCTATAGAAGATGATTTTTACGCAAATTGCTAAGAAGCCTGCATCTACTGATGTAGAATTGATCAATTCACAGTGCTTCTAGAATTAATTATCACATGTTTAAAGGTATTTCTTTTTGAGTGGTGTGTAGTAAAGAAACCTGAATGGGTCCTAAGCTTCTTTCGGATTTAGCAATAGTAAAGGAACCATAAAGAAGACGAGACAATAAAGTATTATCTTTTTTATTTTCAGGTTACCAATACGCGACGATGTCAATGAAGACAGCAATATGCACACTGGTGCAAAACTACCGCATTCTGCCTGCTGTCGAGCCTGACAGTGAGGGGAAATACCCACCGCTAAACATTGAATACAAGATCTTGATGAGAGACGCTGATCAGTTTAAGCTGAAATTAGAATCTAGGAAAGAAATTTCTTGATATAAAATGTACGCTTGATTACTTACAAAAAACGTTCAATAATAAATTATGTCCTCATAAATTTAATTAATAATATGTCTGCATAAGTCATTTCATACGGAATATAATAAATATGTATGTCAAGTTTTGTATTTCTTACTACTTGAAAAAAAAATTCCTTTTCATCTCCTTACGGATGAGTTCTACAAATAAGAAAATTTGCATGATCCTTTCTGACATTTTTTAAAAATCCTCTACCATCTTTAAAGCAGTATAAATAATGTTGTTTAGTGACCATTGTAACCATAAAAATTTGACCAGAATTTTTTCAGGTGGTTAATGCTACTGTCCTCTATTATTTTATAGATATAATCAACTCCCTGTAACTCCCTTACTTTTTCCGCAAAAACGTGGTCCCAAACTCACACCACTAAATTATAATACTCACGCGACACACGGACATTCATAAGGGATAACCATGCTAAATTTATTTTCTGTACATGAACTCGCCCATTCATTCACTTGGGGTGTCATTTTACTTAGTCGGATAGTGTTGAGTGAAACAGAAATATTCAATCAACATGTGCAAACGGGATGGACAAAACGAAAGAGTACAAATTTAATAAGAAAAAACTAAAATAAAAATGGCAACATTCTACCTATTTCTTTCAAACTACTTCTGTCAAATTTGACAAAAATAATGTAAACAACAACATGTTGTTCGTATTTTTAGTGATTAATAAGTTATTTCGAAGATTTTTCACAATAATGTTGATGAAAATGAATAAAATAATCCGTGGCGATGCTTGCCAAATGAATTACAAAATGTATATATACGGCGTATACAGCAGTTGCAAATAGAAAAGTGGTTGCTGCTTTTACTAAGTGTTTCTAAGAGAACAGCGTATATCTCAGGTACGTTTAAGTTAGATTAACAGTACATCATCAAGCTCATTGAACCTCATCATTGAAAACGTAAAATAATCGTTATTTTGTCCATAAATAACTATTTTGTGTTATATATTTGTTTACAACTAAAGTCATAAAATACATTATAGTATGACTGAAAATTTTTGATACTTTTCATATTGTCCAAGTTTAATGATGATATTATGTGTATGAAAAATTGCGCTTTAGGGTTCCGTACCCATAGGGGAAAACAAGACCATATAACTAAGACTTCGCTGTCCGTTCGTCTGTCTGTCTGTCATCTCACGAACCGTGATAGTTAAAAGGTTGAAATTTTCACGGATGTATTTTTGTTGCAATACTAAAAATAGAATAAAATAAAAAAGGGGCTCCCAAACAACAAAGTGCTTTTTTCCGTTTGTTTTTGTATATATGAGATGTTTCAAGAAAGAGTTCAATTCAAAAGAGTCCGACTTGCACTTGGCATTTTTATTTTGTTTTAATGTCTATTAGATGTCCCTACGTACAAGTACAAATACAATTGCTTTATTTTGGGAATTTCTTTTAACATTATATTCATGGCACCTTTTTTACTGTTACCATACTGGTACGCCTTTTTTACTTTTAAAAGATGATATTAATCTTATTTATTTTGTATTTTCTAGGCGAATCGAAATCATCAGTCAGAAAAATTGTTTTGGAAAGTATTAAAAATAAAGGAAAATGCCCGCCTACGAGACATCGAAAAGACCACCCCACCGCAAAAAATAAAGAATTGGATTACCCTATATAAACGATTTATTACTTTATTTTAAGTATTTTTTATATTATATTTGTGTCATATAACACATCGTCTTTTATTATCATTTTATAAAAATATCTTTATTAGACGCATGTCTGTTTTATGTGAAGCATGTGTGTTACTTTTTCGCGCTATCTGATTAAACAGAGGTCAGTGACCAAGTACAGTAGCGATTTTTTTTTAAATAATTAAAGTATCAAAATTGTTTATAGTTAAATTCGGTATTGCCATACGGGTAACTCAAATATATTCTTTTATGTCAGACTAGGGTAACCTTGGTATGCTTGAAACAAAACGAATATCTCATCAACCATGCGTTCGACAAGGTAATAGCAAATTTGCCAAATTTGGTACAGAGGTAGTTAGAATCCCCAAAAAGGATATGGAATAAGTTTTATCGGTTTGTACGACAAATGTCCAAAATCCAAATTGTTCAACTAGTAGGTATTGATGTCCAATACTACTTTGGTCAAACACTAATTTGGTCCAACATGGCTTACGTCCAACTAGGAAAACTGTCCAACACGAATAATTTCCAACATGAATTTGGTCCAAAATGAAATATCTCCAATTAAGAATAATGTCCAACACGAATTGGTTTATTTCTGACGCTGTCATAGAAGAAATGAAAGGTCTTAGGAAGATCTACCTTTCAGATGTCAGTTGTCAAACTTGAAATATCAAAATCTGGAAGATCTTCAAGGTTTTTTCATTTTTTCTATGACAGCATCAGCCTAAGACGAGTATTTTCCGAGATATTGACATTTCAAGTTTGACAGCTGTCATCTGAAATGACAATCTCTCCAAGACCTTTAATTTCTTCTATGACAGCATTAGCCTAAGACGAGTATTTTCCGAGATATTGACGTTTCAAGTTTGACAGCTGTCATCTGAAATGACAATCTCTCCAAGACCTTTAATTTCTTCTATGACAGCATCAGCCTAAGACGAGTATTTTCCGAGATATTGACGTTTCAGGTTTGACAGCTGTCATCTGAAATGACAATCTCTCCAAGACCTTTAATTTCTTCTATGACAGCATCAGCCTAAGACGAGTATTTTCCGAGATATTGACGTTTCAGGTTTGACAGCTGTCATCTGAAATGACAATCTCTCCAAGACCTTTAATTTCTTCTATGACAGCATCAGCCTAAGACGAGTATTTTCCGAGATATTGACGTTTCAGGTTTGACAGCTGTCATCTGAAATGACAATCTCTCCAAGACCTTTAATTTCTTCTATGACAGCATCAGCCTAAGACGAGTATTTTCCGAGATATTGACGTTTCAAGTTTGACAGCTGTCATCTGAAATGACAATCTCTCCAAGACCTTTAATTTCTTCTATGACAGCATCAGCCTAAGACGAGTATTTTCCGAGATATTGACATTTCAAGTTTGACAGCTGTCATCTGAAATGACAATCTCTCCAAGACCTTTAATTTCTTCTATGACAGCATCAGCCTAAGACGAGTATTTTCCGAGATATTGACGTTTCAAGTTTGACAGCTGTCATCTGAAATGACAATCTCTCCAAGACCTTTAATTTCTTCTATGACAGCATCAGCCTAAGACGAGTATTTTCCGAGATATTGACATTTCAAGTTTGACAGCTGTCATCTGAAATGACAATCTCTCCAAGACCTTTAATTTCTTCTATGACAGCATCAGCCTAAGACGAGTATTTTCCGAGATATTGACGTTTCAAGTTTGACAGCTGTCATCTGAAATGACAATCTTTCCAAGACCTTTAATTTCTTCTATGACAGCATCAGCCTAAGACGAGTATTTTCCGAGATATTGAAATTTCAAGTTTGACAGCTGTCATTGCATTGGAAATAAAGATTGTTCACTAGGTACGTGACACTTTTAATTGGACTACGGGATTAGCTATTGATAGAACCACGGATAAAATAAAACTTTATTGGACATTTTTACGAATGGATGTTTTTCATGAATGGACAATTTTCAAATTGGACCTTTTTACGATTTGACATTTTTATGAGTGGACTATTTTCCGAATGGACATTTTTATGATTGGACGTCTAAAATGTTTGTCATTTTTCATAATTGGACATTAGTCGTATAAACCTGGGCTTTCGATCGGTGTCGGCTCGTGCGGTGATAAAAGCGCGATACCAGAATCAGGTCGAATCAGGCCAAGCCGGGGGGGCCGGGTCAGGTGAATTCTTCACTTTAGAGGTTTTTTCTTTCTTTCTTCAGACTTTTATAAAAGTCATTATTGATTTAATTCAAAAACAAATGCTCTTATTTATTGTACAAAAATAACATTTTTGTAGCGGGGGTGAAGCCGTGTGTTTGGCTAGTATACAAAATAAATATAACGTTACCTAATCGAATGCGAATGTAATGAACGACAAAGATAACATTGTTTCAGCCATGCCTAGTTTACCCTATATTTTTACGTATTTTATGTCAACTAAAATCGAAATTATATAATTTGGTTTTAAATAATATTAGTTAGCTGTGATAAGTTTTTCCTGCTTTTTACTGCCTTCTTTCCATTTTTACACCAATTTACCACACAAAAGGTCATTTTTGTCCGTTAACTATATTATTTTGGATATTTTTAAAAATCAAACGATGCGTGCATCTGTCGCTGAGCGCGTTGTGTGACTGAGCGGCGGGTGAGTTGTACTTTTTACGCCCCGCCCATATAGTTGTACTTTGCGTTGAATCACTTTTTGAGCTGTGTTCGACTTCTATTATTTCCCTAATTCGTTGGATATAATATACCTAATGTTATAAAAGGTACACTAAAACATTTAGACCAGAGCTAATTTGACATCATTAAGCCTAATTCCATTAGTCATGTTCGGGATAAACTACAAATTGCTTAATAAATTGCAAATGGTGGTTTAATTAAATACGTATTAATAATTCTTGCTACATTCAATACCATAAACAGTAAATACTCTCTCTCTCTTTTATGACTCTTAAGAGATTTCTTACTTAAATAAAAAGCGTTGGTGCCGTGCACCTAAAATTTTATATCATTGTAAAATTCTGGGTAGCACTGTACTGATTATGGGCAGCGTTATCCCTTACCATCAGGAGAGCGTCTTGTTCGTCTTCTCACTTCTTTGTATAACCAAAGGGTAAATTAAAAAATGTACCTACCCAAATTTAATTTTACAGCTAGACAAAGTTAATGGAAACTCGAAATAAATATGAAAGATAAACGGACCACGGAAATATCTAGTCTGAAATATTTTCCCAGTAATCTAATTGAAACATCTGGTTTTAAAATGTATCTCGGAGCTACCAGCGTTCTTTATTCTGTCGGCTGTCGTTCCGAGAGAAATATGGTTGGGTATGCAACGGAAGGCTTATTCATGCGGAAAATTGGCGAGTTCCGCGTTTGACGGCAAATCAGACGTATTCTGTTTGGCTTTAAGAAGTTAATGTTGCAGGAAAACCGTGTACCTTCTTTCTTTCTTACGTGGGACGTGGGGAGATCAGGTCAATGTGAAGGACAATGAAAAGGGAGTGCAGGGATGACGTAAGTCTTTATAACATGATTGAAAATAAAAAGGAGGTATTTACTCGAACGATGCCAGGGAGGGATTTATCCCGCCTTCTAGGTTTAGATACCACCTACGGCCGTATTGTCGCTTAACATCGCATGAGATATTGATCAAAGGCCAACCAACCAATAATGTATCAAAAATGATCGATGAAAACGTGTCAGCAATGACTGAGACCATTGACAGTACCACTGGTGATACAGACTACTCTCAATCACGCGGGTCGTTTGTTTGAATTTCTGTCTCTAACATAAAAAGAATACCTAAATAACACCTACCAAAGTAGTGAGTGGTGGAAAAGGTACAACTCATTCAATTTTTTCCGATTTGTGGTATGTAATAGGTGACTGATAAAACATACCATAAGGAATTCTGGGTCAGTCGAGAAGATTTTGCCAAGCGTAGAATAAAGGGATGTAATATTGTAGTCGCAAAATATTAGATGGTGAAGAAAGGCCATGTAGAAAAATTGCAAAATTCTATTTCATTCATTAAAATCTGTTACGCAGCAGATATAATACAAATTTATCTTTGTTACCAGCTATTTAAAAAGCAATTTTATTTTGGCGGAAAGTTGCAAAGTTTCTCAAAGAAAATGCGCCTCTCATTTTCTGTTTGAACAACAAGTGAAGAGGCGACAACGATGTCGAAGATCTATAGAAAACGGAAACGCTTTTGTGAAAAAGATTTCCTTTCTCTTAATATAGCTTTTATTTTTTAGTACTATTACTTGTTATTATGTTGTTTATACTTATTTTTACTTAAATTAGCAATGAACAAACCACTTGCTATGAGAAAAGTAATAGGCATTTAAAAAGCCTTTTTACTTATTCTGCATCTACTGTATAAAACGTTTAGTTTATTTTTACTTCAAATTTTCCACATGACTTTGAAAATTCATTACCATCATCTCCTTACCCTATTTTTTACTGGATAGTGGAAAGGGTCAGTAAGTCGTAGTTTTCAGATTAAATCTAGTCGTGGTTTTGTTCTCCCTCCCTATCATCATCATCGTCCATCTCTATCTTTTACCCCTATTTACGCGAAAATTCAACAGTTCCTTTTTATACGCGACTTTTAAGATGCTCATAGTAATCGGATGACGGTAAAATTTAACGATATCGTATAGGTAAATTGGGAATGAAGCCGAAGGGGGTACCCACTCTCAGAAGAAACTTTATGATAAAACGATGGAACGTTTTTGAGAAGTCCGCCAGTTCTTTTTAACAGATAGTCCCGGATCCCAGACTAATCTTCAAAACTCAGCCACACCGCAACAAGTGTATCGCAGTGTAATTATTTTCTGAGACGAAATGCTTATGCCATTTTGTTTTTTTTTAACTGACATCACGACCATTGCGGCTTCAGACTAAAGACAGTGCGCAGTGCGACTAGGGCATAATATTCTGACGTCACATTTGAGTATACTTATGTATCTGATAGGTTTATACTAAAACGAGATGTAACTATATTTCAACTCAATATCTCATTTTATCAAAATAAGCCTCATGTACCTAGTATTTTTTAAATATACTCATCATCATAATATTATCATTAATACTACATTTAAGGAGGTATTTATATAATATCATAAATTAACTGGTTTCCATGCTCATACATTCATTACTGCAAAAGCTACGCAAATAGTTGGCTTAAATCTCAACATTGTTATGACCACTATGCAAATTTAATTAATTATAAAATTAAACATAGGACAGTGGGATAGACTTATTAGGGGCTTTCCTACAAACATTTGCATAACATTAATATTAAGTAGAGCGGGTTTTAAAGGGTGTAGGCACATTTGTTTTCATAAAACAGGATAATTTTTGCAAAAAGCGTAGGTTTCTCACACCGGATGACATTTTCTTACGGCGTTAAAATATGAAACCCTACAGATTGAAACAAAATATAGCTTATTATTTCTTCATCTTCATATGATTAAGTCATCCAATATATATGTTTTGCTCTGCATTCTACGTCGTATAGAGATTAAAAAAAATTCGATGCTTCGGTAGCTTACTAGACCCAAACATACGAAACATTCTAGTAAATAGTGCTTTAGTTTGATAGATTTTCCCGAATTTTGATAAGAATGAGTCATTAAAAGAACACAACAACTACTTAAACGTGACACTTTTTTGTCGTAGTATAACACATTCAATGTTGTAAATTAAACTTTTGAACTCAAAAAATATTTTTTTTGTCGATTAAATTCGTAACTTCTCTTAGCCATTGGTTAGCCTTATAGACTTAACCGGGTGGCACACAAAATAAACGAGGGCCAAAGAATAAAGAATCATAAATCTGCTTTCGGTATCTTGGTGTGTCGGTACCACACCAAGTCGGTTGGTTTGCAAGTATAGATAAATCGGATGACAATGCCATATTATTATGACATCGATCTGATCCGATGATGGAGCCGGAAGGTGGTCATAGGAACTCCGTAATTAAACGACCATCGAGTTTGGGCTCATTTGATTTATCTTGACGAGTACTTTGGTGCTAGATGGTAATAACAATTAATTAATAAAATTTTTCTTTAATTCCACTTGTTAAGTTCGAAAAAGTCATATTGTGCTTTATCTATAAATACTTCATTAAATCACTCAACTAGTTTTAGCACATTAAAACCAACCTACGCTATGTCACACTAGCCTAAATAACCGCAAATATATTTAAAGCGACGGATGATCTAAAATATGAAAATATCAGCCAGCATTACAGAAAGCGCCTATTTTAATTCCGCGTCCGGCCTTGGGCTAGAAACCTGTCTCATTCGTATCTACTACGGATTTACTGGAAACATCGCTACAGATGGATTTTATAATGAAAAATAAATAAAAAAGATTTTTAGCAGTGTTTGTAGGTACATTCAGATCGTTCCAAGTTCCATCATGGTTTGCTGATTTTTTTTAAATTACAAAATATGTGTTAGTATAATTTTGAAATAACCGAAATATCAATTGTAACACGGAGATTATAATAACTTTAGGTTTTTTTTAAACATTTTTGTGCTCATAAAAAGTAGTATCTACCTAAGTAAGCCTACTAATTCCATATTTTTTGCTATGTTTTTTTTATTGTGGCCGATCTGTGGTTAATAAAAGTGTTCTTTACTGCTGTAGTGTTGCGTATGTAGCAGCTGTATATAGCAGTAGTTGTAGTATTGCTAGTTAGTTTTTTATTACATTCAAAAGTCCTTTTTTCACCTCTGGATGTTGGGCATAGCAAGTTTACACACTAAGCCGACGATATCTATTTAAACATCTGATCAACGAGTTATGGTATACGTGATATCAATAATATTCTGTGATATACCAACAAAGCTAATGAAGCTAGCGTGTCTGTAGCTAGTGAAATTACTGGCCTGAAGAGTCTTAACATCTTATGACTCTCAAGTAGTGCGTTGGTGCAGTGCACCTAGAATACCTTTGTAAAATACTGGGTAGCACTGTTCTAATTATGGGCAGCGTTATCTTTTACCATCAGGAGAGCGTCTTGCTCGTCTTCTTACTTCGTTGTTTAAAAACAACTACATCAATATTGACGAAAACTATCTATTTACAGTTTGAGGGATAACAAAACAAATGACTACACAATTTACAATAGTTACCGTTTTATAAAGTTGTTTTTGTTAGTATTTGCTCCGCTTGTTCAAAGTACACGTTTCGTAAGGAAGTTTCCGCCTCGGATGTACGCCGGGAACTTTCTAATGGATTTAGAAATTTACTTGTCCTGAAGACGTGGAACGAGGTTGTGAAATGGTGCATTTGTTGGAGAGTTTTCGTGGTCATTTGGAGCCGCAAAGCTCTGAAAAGTTTCGTGTGAGTTTTTCCAAAAGGCGGTTGTTACGGATAAGTCTTTTAACATAACGTTCGTATATTGAGCGAAGGGATATTGTTTATTGGTTGTTGTTGTTTGTTGGATATTGTTTATTGTCTTATACTTCAGATAGACTGGAGCGGTCAGCGGAGGTGGTCAAAGGCTAATATTCATTTTATTTAACGCGTAAGCCTCAGCAGTTGATAAGGTGCAGCCTATTTTCGTCGGAATATTTTGTATACTTCACTTTCTTCTTAATTCATTACCTTTGGTTCGAAGTGGATATTATGAACAAAAGTTTTGCATCTATTATATGTTAAGATAGATAACGCTTTATTGTACACAAAAGTTACAGAACAAACAATATCTAACATTAAATTAATAAATTTAAAAAAAAGGTGTTACAATTGGCGGTCTTATCGCTAATAGCGGTCTCTTCCAGACAACCAAGCAGGAAAGGAAAACATATATATGAGACTGACGGACTTATTTATTGCAGGTATAATATATAGTAGGAATACATATTATTGGGTACCTATATAGGATATAGGAACACGTGCAACGTTCTACGCAGATCTATTAGTTAAGAATGCATATACATTAGGTACCTATACCTATAGGTATATACTACTAATGAACAGACCAGATGACTGCATAGCATCAAGGCTAACACACGTTTCGAATGATTTGTTAAGCAGGTACTGTATGAAGCCATTGGATCTCCATTTATAGAGTTCACGTGAGGTTTGGCTCGTGACTAGTGAATCATTGAATCATTCTGTACTAGTGACATAATCGCCAGTGTTGTGATCTGTGCCGACATAGTATCTATAATAATCTATATCTAATAGTAATTAGTAGAGATTGGTTCTTTTTACCTTGTACTTGTAATATGCGTAACTATGAAACTGAATAAAATAAGTATTTAAAATAGACAAACGGATTAAAAACTGAAATGGTACATCTCTATAATTTTTTTTATACAATAACATTTTTTGGTTTTATTCCACCATTTTTCCTGACTGTGCCTAAAGGAGGGTTATGATTTTCGAGAGTCTGTATGTATAATTGTTTGGCACGCTCTGCAACCTCAACGGCTCGATGACTTTAGCTTGAGCTTGAGCTTGGGTATATTTGATTGCCGCGGATGAATGCTTCGGCGTACCCGTTGCCCCGGCATTATGGCGTCCCGCAGGAACACCCCCAGGTTTTTTAGTGGGTATCCCCGCCGCTCCCATCTTTGGCGGGGGAGTCCCACATACCGCCCCGCGCCCCCCGGCGTGGGGTGATGATGCGTAACGCATTTTTCCTGGGATAAAAAAAAAAAAAAAAAAAAAAAAAAAAAATGGGTATATCAAATAAAGTGGATACTATTTATTTCCATATTTCACAGTTACACGGTCGGGTTTTTTAAAATTCCCGTTTTCCTGTTAGGTACTCGTACAATTAATTAGGTAAGTCCGATCACTATTTATAGACGTTTGTTAATATTCGTAAATTTACAAAATTTGTCGTAGTTGTTATAATTAGTTACTTCTGTAAGAACAATGGCTCATTACATTATGTTATAGCTACACGAAATACTATGTAGGTAACAAAGTAAATCTTTATAATATTATTTCAAGGTCATTTTTCATAAATAAAATTAATTAATAAATATTGTTCCATAATCCTTTTACGATTGTTATAGGGTATATTAATATAAATACCTACTTCTTGAAAATTAACATGTTACACTAAATATTACCAGCCGTTTCATCCACGTAGCCTGTTCTCCGGTCACCTGGAGCTGGAGCCAAATTTCAGCTCTTTCGGTTCAGCCATTTAGAAGTGAAAAGGTAACAAACACACATTCATACTTACGCGTTTCCTGTTATTTACATTGGTTTAATATTTTCTGATACCATTGATCCAATATTAAAATTTTCGCATTATTGAAAATTAATAATTTACAAACAATTTATTTCTGGCTTCCCCACAAAAATGCAGCCTAAATACTAGACGCTCCTTAAGAGGCGCATTATAAATTAATTTAATATCATTAGCCGTCTGTGAGGTGCGAAGCGATACAAGCCTGCCTTGAACTATCGTACTTGACTATCTCTAGCTAAAAACAAAAGTTGCTTTTTGCTCGTCCGGTTTTTATGATTCTCGCTATTCGTATCGCCTTGAGTTTGCTTAGAAAACTAGTTTTTATGACTGTTTTACGATAAGATTTATATAATTAAGTAACTTTTGCAAATTAAAATTATTATTAAATAAATAATAACGTGTATTAGATTCTTTTTGGGTCACATTACTATATTATTTTTATACTAAAGTAGCCTTTTTAAATCAAAACTATCCAGATCGCTGTCTACAAGCAGGAGGGGTACCTATGTACATTGCAAAAAGTTGGCCACACACATTATTTTTTCATTACATCTTTCTGCCCCTTTAGCATAGTAAGACATTGACATAAGTTGACATAAGAGTAGCTGCTCCCGTCCCACTGTCAAGACTAAACTGACATATTATACATATATCAAGATGCTACTATTGCTACTCGCGCTGTCATTGCATACAATTAGCAGCTACTCCCAATGTCATTGTGCTCTTACAAACTTCAATTACTCTTGACAGTGGGACGAGAGTTCCTAGTCTTATGTCAATGTTTTTATGTGCTCGGGCTGTGATGAAGGTCAAATCTATAGGTTGACCGAGATGAGAGCCAGCTTGTTAGTCTGCTTTACTGTTTGAATTATTAGGTAGAGCTTCAAATCTTTGTAATGGATCAAAGTTAAAAACATAACTTAGAAACGTAATTCCATGACCTTGTCTACTCATTTTAGGTCGTGATTGTATTTTTATCTAAGTCAGTACCTATTTTTTTATTTACTCGCATGAAATATTTACGGATATATTTTGATAGTTAAAATAATTATAAACATGCTTGTATCTTGTGATCATACCCTCAATTTAAATATATATATAAAATAATATGTGATGGAATCAATACCTTTGAGGTCCTTTACTTGATACAAGTGGGGTACCTATTGAGAATGATTTATGTACCTTTAAAGGCATTTTTTTATATTCTCACACATTTAAATGTTTATTGTATATGTGTGTATTTTTATTAGTACCTAAGCTAGTGGCTATCAAAAAATCCATTGGTAAATATTAAAACAAGTGTTTACTAAGATTAATTATTAATTTATTATAAGACGTTGCATTATGTATCGGAAAATAATTCCGATAACAAATGGGTACACAATAAGTCAATAAGTGTAGAGGTTAAGGTTATAAGGTCAAGATAAAACTATGTGATAAAACTGTAATTATATTATGACGTCACAACGTTGCAAAATAACTATTAGTTTATTTAGAACTAAAATTTAATAAATCGTGCCAAATTTTTTTGGTTGAGGTAGATCCACGTTTGTAAGAATAACTACCCTCATTTATATTTTTGAGGTAGCACAGCTAGTGTTTTTTCATAAACTCCAAGAAGCGCTGTAAACATTGGGCTAATAAACACAAAATGTTGCTTTTAATGTACTCATAGTGTAACCAATAATAATTTTGCAAACCTACCTGAGTATTCAGGATCTAATGAACCACGTAACTGTGTCCACAATCATACAAATTGCACTCTAAGTCCACAAACTTGCACACAACACCTGATGCACTTATTGAACTGAAACACATGAAAAGGTCATCAACATCGAAAGTAAACACGAAACGCATTCGATGTCGGCATAAACATCGCTCGGCAGCGCCACGGGCTCGATAACACGTGCTATCACGACGAGCGTTGCCGCCACACTGGCTTACGTAGCCACTCTTGACTCTGCACCACGTCGAATACATCCTACGTAAAAAAATTTCATAGATATACATTGCTGGCTAAGTATTTATCACAGTTGATCAAGTGGAGGATAAAGCAGCATTGAAAAGTGCAAGGAAAATGCAATCGTCGCTTCAAAACAGAACTTGGTACATCAACGTGTCAACATTGGGAAAATGTGTGGAAGTTCCTCACGGTCCAGTCATTTGGTTCACTAATTCGAGCTAATTCCAAAGGCTCGACTAAGCGACGACGCTGTTGTGAACAATTTCTATCTAAAACCGTTCTATGGCGAAACTCCTAATTTAATTTAGGCCAAAGTTAAATCCTGGTGGAAGTTTAGATTAAATTGGTGCCAAATCTTGGTCAACTGGCTAAATGGGGTTGGCAGCGTAACCTAACTAGTTTCACTCTACTTGTGGTTATATTACCTATTTTGTTTAGTCACATACGGCATACGGACTCAAAACGGAAGAACCATCATGTTTTAGACGCTACGTAATCGCATCTCAGCGTGGGCGTAAAGCGTGATTTTCTGTCTCTACAGAATTAACGGTTCCGTAAAATATTTGGCATCTATAGTTTTGTTACCTAACACGTTTTTTAACGGTGCGGTAGTAGGATTTTCAAATGCGGAAGATCTCGTCTATGTTAGTCGCCACGACCTTACTCAATATTATTCTGCCGTGCTCTTTGGTTTGAAGTGTAAGATTGTAAAAAAAGAAAACACAACATATTATGTCTCCAATCTCCAGGGACCAGTGCTTCGCAGCATTGGGTAGGACTTCGTTCCTATTGAATATTTAAACAACACTGCGACATTAATTGACGGGTGCCTAATATATTAGGCAAAAAACAAGTGAATTAAAAAAAAAAAACTTTAATATTACTATCATATAGCACCAAAGTACTCGTCAAAACGAATCGTTTTATTGTGAACCTTCCAGTTCCATCATCAGATCATCTCGATTTTCGATGTCATAATAATATTGCATTGTCATCCGATTTATACATGCATGCAACATTTTAGCTCAATCGGAAACCGGGAAGTGGTCCAAATTTAACTTGCAAGATTTGATTACAGACAGACATACGTACAGACAGACAGACAACAGACAGGTGAAAGTTATTTACTTTCACCTGTAATTCTGTAATAAAAACCCTTTATTTCTATCTGTCTGTCTAAAATGTAAAGTAATATGACCGTCACATGTTTTACTTAATTAAGTGTAACATCATAGAAATCATGTTTGAGATGATGCCAGTTCTCGAAATTTCGTCGATTCCTGGTAACTGAAACCACATGACTGTGTATCCTCTGACTCACGTAATCAAACGTTCGATTGATCGCAATATTAGAGCCTGAATTTCAACCTAACACATCGAATAAATAGGTTGAAGGAACGGTCACGATTAGCTTCCAAATGTGCGAGAAGTTTATACAAAACCATAGTACGTATTCTGTATGCTGTTCAATATCTGTAAATTAATTATGATATTTGGGATGACACTTGTGGACAAACGATGACAGGGGATGGTGCAAATTTTGCCAGCTTAATAGCTCATCTAAAATTTTTAAAAAATTATTGTCTGACGACGCGATACACACTGATTTTGTTGCATGCTGCTGCTGTTGCATGCTGATTGGTGATTATTATAATTAATTTAGATAATAATTAAAGGAATTAAACGTGACTTTGCTGAAATCTTACTAATAGATATTATAAACGTGAAAGTTTGTAAGAATGTATATGGATGTCAGGATGTATGTTTATTACTCTTTCACGCCTAAACGGGTGTACCAATTGAGTTGAAATTTGGTACAGAGTTAGCTTAGACCCTGAAATAACACATAGGCTATAGAACAGCGGGTGGGCGGTGTGTTTGAATAATCTATAAAGCCCTTCAAAAAAAAAAACAGCGGGTAAAACCGCTGGGTGCAGCTAGTCCATAATATAAATAAATAGTCCGCCCCTATTTATTTATATTATGGACTAGCTGCACCCAGCGGTTTTACCCGCTGTTTTTTTTACACTAAACATTAATATATAACTAATAATAATTAATTAATAAAATAGCTAATCTAATGTTATTAAACAACTTTTGACCGCATCACTCTGACAGTTATTAGATGAATACGATATCCCGGACCCCAGCGGAACCAATTATTTTGGTTATCATCACATCTAACAGGTGGCCTACGTAACAACTTCACAATATTATGGAAGCTTTATGGGCGTAGAGACAATCATAGTAATGGTGTGATATAATGGATCTGGGTACGTCTAAGGGGCTTTGAACGTCAAAGCCACTGATTATAATATGATGACGACCTCTGTGGCGCGATGGGCTAATACCTGCTTGCAATGCAGAAGGTTGCGGGTTTGATTCCCGCATGGGACAAATGTTTGTGTGATTCACAGGTATTTGTTTCTGGTCTGGGTGGTTTTCAATATCTATTATAAGTATATATGTATTTACAAAAGAAAAATATATAAGTATAATATCCGTAATCCTAACCATCATAATACAAGCATTAAGTTGCTTAGTTTGGGGTTAGGTGGCGCTGTGTGAAACGTCTTCAAATATTTATTTTTATTTATAATATATAATATTATGTTTCGGCTAAAGTCCACTCACACCTAGATTTAGCCAACCTCGGTATAGCCGACCGCAGTCAGCACATACAGACCTAGGACGTGAATTACGAAGGTGTAATAATATATCCCACCAAAAACATTCTGTAAAAAACTAGCCAAGTCTCGATGGAGCTGCTTGTTTATCTCTAAAAAGTAATGAAATCTAGACAAAGGCGTGCCAAGTATAAGGTTCCTTACTGCGATTTCTTTATTATTATAGTTAATGTTGTGTGACTTGGCCGTTGAAGGGTACACAAGGGTACAAAACCAGATGCTCCATGACACTTGGATCGCCTAAACATAAGTATTATTGAAATACGCAGCTTTATCAAGCCTACAATTGGCTGGTTATCCAATCAACGTTTTCCAAGTGGAAATTTTCTATCGTGAATGGGTAGCAGACAGATTGGTGCAATAGTGTCATGGAGCACCTGGTATAATACCCTTGTGTACCCTTCAACGGCCAAGTCACACAACATTAACTATAATAATAAAGAAATCGCAGTAAGGAACCTTATATTTGGCACGCCTTTGTCTAGATTTCATTACTTTTTAGAGATAAACAAGCAGCTCCATCGAGACTTGGCTAGTTTTTTACAGAATGTTTTTGGTGGGATTTCACTTATTTTTGTAGAAACGCTATATTATAAGGTTATCAGAAATACAAACCGTAAGCGCGTTTTAAAATGCAGTCAGCGCCATCTAGATACGTGTGCGTTCACTCTTAGTCCAATGCATCATAATATTATACCGGGAAGTGGGCCTAATTAAACTTGCAAGATTTAGTTACAGACAGACATACCGACAGACAGACAGACAGGCAGGTGAAAGTAAATAAAAGCTTGTAATAAAAGCGGTATGTCGATCTCTTCTAATAGTTTGGTTGGGCTCTTGTGATAGATTCGTTATAGGTTAGCCTCAGACCACGCTAGATATCGCCTGATCATAACTGACGATTTACGACACATATACACACACACATACATATACATATACTATGGCTTTATATATTTTTTTAATTAATAAGTTGGATATTACACTATTTTAACCATTGACTGCAAATGTAACTTTGTAATCCTATACATTTATATGAGATTACAAAGTTATTTATGCAGATTAATTATCTCGAAAACGAGACCGAAATTGCATGTTTTTTTAGTTTTTCTATGGTTTATACAATAAATTCTAAGTATGTACCAAATTTCAGCTCTCTGAGTTTATGGGAAGTACTAGTTCTATTTTGATGATCATGAGTGAGTGAGTGAGTGAGTGAGTGAGTGAGTGAGTGAGTGAGTGAGTGTCATAAATGCGAAGTTTTGCTTTCGCTTAACTTCGGAACATAATGACCTACAGACTTGAAATTTTGGATTTTAAGTATGTAATTATAGCTTACTGGATGACGAAAATTTCTGTGTTCTGGTTTTATCCAGAGGTTCTCAAATAGGGGCCTGAAAATGCGGCGAAATGGTTCCTGTAAAGGATGGTACGGCAGTGCTTGCTTCGCGCTCGACTTGGCGGGGGCACTACCGTGCCCCCAGATTTATTAGCGCCAAATTTATGTCATACACAACAAAAAATACGAACACAAAACTACATGTAATAAATAAAATAATATACAATTAATTATGTATATGAAAAATACGACTCACCATAAAAGCAAATCTAATCAATAACCAAAAATGCGCAGGTGGTTTTGTTCTTTTAATTATTTCTAAAATTATGACTTTCACAAAACACTACGTAAAAAAGTAAATTTTTTACATGGTACATTAAAGTTGATAGGTGTAGGATTTTTTTAGAGGTTTTTCAAGGAAGTCACAGTAATCTAAGTAAATAGGAGTCAACCATAGCCTTCATAGATATTTGGCTTATCTAGTGACAACAAGCAAAATCAACTCTTGGCTCCGGGGCTCTTTAACAACGCAGTTATCATTGTTCTTGCAGTGAACAGGAAAAATAAAGAATATTTTATCACAGAAGGTATGAAGCTAGATTTCGCACTTCTGAGACAAAACTGACGCCGTGTAATTTGTATTAAAGAATATGTATTCCGCGGTATTACCGATCAATGTGAAAACTTAGGTATGTCTTGCCATCAGGTTATCTGTAAGAGATTTCTGTGTACGATAAGAGGTTTATGTTTAGTTGTTTTTTTTTGTATATTTAACAAAATCCTGTAAACGGTACGTTAAATAAAAATTATTCTTTTCTGGCACTATTCTAGTTAAAAAGTAGAAAAAGAGAAAAATGTTCCATTAGCCGTGTTTATTTCAATAAGTCTTACAACTTTTGTAAAGTTTTTCATTAAGTACTCTCGTACACTGGGACGGAATACTCACGGGAGCATCTTTGATGTGTTGTATTTTTATAAAAATAAGGTTTTATTAGTTATAACAAAACTGTAACAACTAAGGAAAAAACTAAAAACTACAACAACAACATTTTCCTTTAAACTTAGGAAAAATGTAAGAAATTACCGTACGAGATTGTTATACATTGTAGGTCCTTTATTTCTGAAAATTAACTTTACTTTTTGGTGCGCCCTATCTGCCGTTATTAAAAGAGTGTGTGATTATTATGGCCTTAGATGTAATTTGCTTATCGCACAATACAGATTTTTATCTAGGTCGTGCTGTTTTACGTTCATTGTTTCGTTTTGTGGTATTTTTATGAAGGAATGGAATAGATTTTATTGTTGTTTCACGAAAAATGTTATCGGATATTGTATTTTTCTAGGAAAATACAATGTTACAAATGGAAAGATACAAATGAAAAGTATTGAATAAAAAAAGGATTCCGGTACCTACCAAATCTTTAAGAATATTTTTTTTATTACATTTCATTAAATTGAGAGTAGTAAGACTTTCAGTCATGAGATCAGCGACGGATAGAACAACCTGGCAGAGTGTAATTCGAAGAGTGATGGCAAATCCTGCAGACTAGACACGACCTTCACTTCGTGAAGAAAACGACTAAGAAGAAGAAGACTTTCAGTATAATAATACATGTGGGTTACCTTTTTACAGTAAATATTTTTTTATTATAGGAGCAGCAGTTATTGGTGAAAAAGTAACCTACGTACATAATTAATTGAAATGAAATGATTAAATTTTATTGACAAATACTAATAATATATAATATTATGTACTTATATTATAATTGTACCCCCTAGGCGCGGCTATTTTTATTAATATACTTGAGGGACCAATTAAATTTTTTTACACACCTTTTGACTTCGTTTTCTAAAAAAATAATCGACCATCATATTATTATGACGATCAATTTTAATATCGCATCTCCATCAAACGTTGGAGACTATCTCATATAAAAAGATTGTTATTATGTCCCAAAGGCGGAGGAAAGCAAACTTGCAAAGTTCTACATTTTTATTAAAATGAGAAGGTTCGCATGTGAGAATGGAATACGGGCCTCGTAAGGTCTCATAAGGCTTGAACTTGGAGGATCCAACGTTTATCGGTTATATATACAGGGTTTTTGGTAATCAGTTGACTTTTATATCAGTTAACTAGCTGTGCACAGTTTTATCCCGTGAAAAGTAATAGCTATACGTATTATTTCGGTGTATCTATAGCATATGCATATACCAAATTTTAGCGAAATCTGTTCAACCGTTTGGGCGTGAAGAGGCAACACACATACACACTTTCGTGTTTATACTATTAGTAGGAAGTAGGATTATTAATTATTGAGAAAATAGGGCGATCATTTTCGTATAGATTTATCCTATAGTCATTCAAATCGACTAGAAGTTCGACTTTCTTTTACTCGTAAAGTGACATTGTGATCAGCTTTTTTAAAAAGAAAACTATTTTTAAATACACAAAAATATGAGATAGATAGATAGATAATCCTTTATTGAAACACAAAAATGTACAAAAACAACTTAAAATTATAATATAAAACTAAGTGTTACAATTGGCGGTCAATCAGCTTTTTTATTAAGACAAATAATAATTATATTATTCTGAAGCAAAAAAAATTAAAGTGACAAAATTTTACACGATTTTGAGCAAATTTAATGTTCATTAAAATGCTGAGTACGACACATTTTTTACAGGAATACCAAATGATTTCCAGTAACCATGTATTAAATGGCCCATATATCGATGCCTAAGTAAATATTTGAAAGGGATGGCGTCCTTCCTACACAAGGGTCATTCCTATATCCCTGGAATTAGGAACACAACCATAATAATTTGTTTTGGCGATATCAGGAATTTTAACGAGCAAACTTTTTGATTTGATTTACAACCTCGCAAAACTATCTGAATATTTGCAATTTTGCTCATACATTATTCAGAGTTTATAATTTATTGCAGTGACATTTTATTTCAAGGTTTTGGCGACGTTTTTAAGTTTTAGAGTTGGTGGCATAGTAATTTGGAAGAAGAATTTGTTTAGATTAAGAATGTAAATTTACCGTTGAGTCCCACATAAATATATTCAAATTCCGTCTTTGGTAGGTACAACCATTTTGCTTTACACACAAGTTATTCAAAATGTTCTATTAAAAGTGATTAATTACACTTTAAAGGACCGTGGTACCGATAATTTAATATTAATCCATTTTGCTTTTTTACTTAATATTTTGTAGATAAGCTCATACAAATTTTAAATAAAGCAATAATTACAATAAAAGTTTGATTAGTCTATTAAAAGTGATGACACATTAAAGAACAGTTATTGACCATTACTTTTTTATTTAAATTCCCGTAAGCTCATGCAAATATAAAATAAAATAATAATTAAAGTTTAAACTAGGTTCACCGACAAAGTTGCTCAGCTAGGCCAAGCTATGTCAATTTGCATCGTAGAATCTAAAGGCTAACGTATTTAACAAATTAAGTTGAAGCAAAGGCGAACGCAGTTGTGAACTTGCCGCCAAGTTACTGGTGACAATTTGTCGGTTCTTAATGAGTGCAAACTATCAACTACTGGTCCTTAGAGAGTGGCTGTGGGTATACAAAATCAAGAAGTAGGATATCCGAGAAACGGTTGAAATAAAAGAGGAGTAAATCAATGTATTCAAGACTACCGATTACCCGCTTCGCTAGCTGATGATGATGAAAATGTATTGCAAATTATGTTCAAATTAAACTATTAACCTTCTCAGAGAGTGGTAGTAAGTATATAAAATCGAGAATTAGTATGTTGTAATAGTATTATATTAATTGCTGGTCCTTAGATAGAGTAGTACCTAGTAAGATGACGTAGTATTCTAGAGGTAATGGTTAAAGAAATTTATTTTAAATTGGATCTGTAATTTCAGAGATTATCGGTTACAATTACAAACAAACATTTCTGATTTAGAAACATCTACCAAATTGTATATAATTAACTTATCGAATTATTGTACTTCATTTGTTTCTGTAATATATGCCTAGTAATTTACAGATAAATTAAGTTCGACGTCCAGTCATACATAATCATTAACGGAGACTGTTCAGGGAGTTGGTCGAGTGTAATCTCAATTGTCGGTCGTTAATGACCCTTGAAGCTAGGGAAACATAAAGTTCACTCGAACCAGCAGACATGCAGTTCAAGTGCTACTGAATGCCAAGAAATGCACGTGAATTACTTTGCTAACTAGATACCTACTCGTACTTCTATATTTGGTAAGTACATTTTTAATGAAAGCAAATGCATAAGTCGAGCCCAACGATCGTATGATGTTTAGCGCCTGCTTATTACAGTCACAGTATAATCTAGGTATTCAAAATATAAAGAGGTTTTGCGTAAAATCTTTAGAGAAAATAAAATTGACCCGTCAGCATGACAATTTCTTAGCAAACTCTTCTTTACACCATCAAATATTTTATATCATTGATATTGGAATCTGTTGATCCAAGATTAAGTTACATAGGTGTATCTATTTTATTCTATAGAGTGTGGAACGCCTGCAAATAACTCGTTACCAGTGTGCCTTGCGAAGGAATTCTCGTGACGTCACAGCAGTTGAGTTCCCAATTGTTCATATCACTATTTCGTCCAGGGTTTAACTGCACTCGTCTTCACAAAAAAAATCTATAATACTTCATGAGAACGCTAATTATATATATATATATATATATATTTTTGGACATTTCACATGGCGCCTCCTAACCCCAAGCTAAGCAACTTAATGCTTGTGTTATGGTGGTTAGGATAACGGATATAATACTTAAATACTTTTCTTTTGTAAATACATACTTATAATTGATATTGAAAAACACCCAGACCAGAAACAAATACCTGTATAACATCATGTACATCTCAAATAATATAATTATTATTTAAGTTTTGTAACGAATGTTTCAATAAAGAGTTTATTTATTATTTATTTATTAATACTTTATTGTAGCACCACATGAAAATTAAAAATTTACAACAGTAATTAACAAAACAAAGATGTTGCAACCGGCGGCGAGGCAATGTATGGCATCGTCACTGTAGATAAGTTGGTTGACCGTTCGATAAAGCGCGCTCTACTAGCCCCAAGTTCGAATCCGGTGAGGCGATTGCAAAGTTTTGGACTGGATGCCAGGCTCTGCCGATTCCCAGGCCTCCGTCCCAAAGACGATGCGGGAGTGCCGCCAGGTTGTTTAAGTGGGTATACCCGTGCAGCTGCCCTGCACGGGGAGACCCACATAACCCTCCCATACCCCCGATGGGAAGGGTATGCGTAAGGTATTTTTCCCGGGGTTAACAAAAAAAAGGTAATGTATGGCGAGTTATCAATTGTATAGTGTAAAACGTGTGCTATAGTATGTCCCGGACATAACTCACATTGACTGTGGCTTGCAATGGCATTCTCGTGACGTCACTGCGGTTGAGTTGCCCTATTGTTGATGGCACGATTGTTCCCTCTGTCAGAGATGCAATGTGATTTGTGTAGCGGTCGTCCAGTGTATAAATAAACATTATTTCACAAACATTAGTTTCTAAAACGAAATTTGATAGTTTTCCAAATGAGATTATATAATATTGTGTTTTTATTTTAAAGTTAATTTTTGTATTTTTGTTTATTTTTGCAAGTCGAGGGTTAATAGGTATTTGCTAGGCATGTGTGTAAAAGCTTCGACCACGTCTTCACTTACCAAGGTGAGACTGTGGTCAAACGCAGTCCTATTCTATTTATATAAAAAAATCTGTGTTTCGATAAAGTGTTATCTAATATTAAATTTATTGTTTTTATCAACGGGGTACGTGGGGCTTGGAGCAGATATTTTACATATTCTAGTTCTAAACTGATATGGAAAAATATCTGCAAGCGACCTAGGATTTGTTAAAAAATGCTTTAATGGTCGATCTTATCGCATCAAGTAATTTATTGTTTTTAATTTGCAAACATCGAAACCAAACCCATCATCAATTTGTAACATTATTTAGTTCAATTTCAGAAAATCAATTGCAGTATCTGTACTGAACATACATGCAAATTAAATTGCCTTTACGTACTAACACAACTTACATCTATTTGAGTGGCTTTCCTATGAACATAGAAGTTTCAATTACGTACCAAATAAGGTAATATTCTCTAAGTCGTAAACATTAGAGTTCAACGGACTGTAATGAACAAATGAAATGAAGGAACGTGGGTGGTAACAGCTGTTAAATAACAATACTTAAACCACGGTAAGTCATTAATATACAGTAATGTTACTCCCTAGAAGCGGTTTAACTCAAGGTCGCGCGAGTTTGCAACGATTTGGGTAGGGTTCGGTAGGCAGCGAGGTGCCGAATAGACGTTATTATTGTGAATTACTCAAAATTAAAAAAAAAAATACTTTGTGATATTTTGACTAATTCCCAACCGTTATTCGGAATCTTACTGCATTATAGAAATGTCTATTCGGCACCTCGCTGCCTACCGAACCCTACCCAAATCGTTGCAAACTCGCGCGACCTTGAGTTCAACCGCTTCTAGGGAGTCACATTACTGTATATGTCTTTACCGAGCTTAAACTAACGACGCATTGTGACTTGTGACAAGTATAGTCGTGCCTACTGACCTACTTACCTATTCGAGCTTGACCATCGACAGTGACTTTTGGTACCGACGAAAAATGCACTTCAGTGAGAAATAAAACCTAGCTGACTTTTAAAAGCTTACTACTCTGTGATAGGCTTCGGCCGAGGGTAGTTACTACCGACTGGACAAAACCAAGGGGTTATTATGACTGTATTCCGGCTTGAAATTGGTTTTTTACAATCTTTTATTTACTTTCGCCTGTCTATTGTCTGTCTGTAATCAAATCTTGGAAGTTTAATTTGATCCACTTCCCGATTTCTGAATGAGCTGAAATTTGGCATGCATGTCTAAATCGGATGACAATGCAATACTAATATGACATGCTAATCTGATGATGGAGCAGGAAAGTGGCCATCAGAACTTCGTAATTAAACGACGCAATCCCATCGAGATTGGGTTCATTTGATTCGTCTTGACAAGTACTTTGGTGCTAGATGGTCATAATAATAAAAAGCTTGTTTTAAGTTAGCTAAGTTTTTTTTTTAATTTCACTTGTTTATCCAGGAAAAATGCGTTACAAATAGTCACTCACCCTGCTTCAGGAGGCGCAGGGCGGTATGAGACTTCTCCGACGCAGATGGGCGCGGCGGGGAAACCCACAAAAATCCCTGGGGGTGTTCTTGTTTAAGTATTTCTTCTTTCTTCTTTCTCCAGCTAGGCAATGGATGTGATTTGGACAGCGGTTTGGAAAACTTGGATTTTCTCTAGATTTACATCAAATAATCTCTATAATAAATATATCCAATTTATAATATGTAAATATAAATAGTACAATATTTCTTCATTACTATATTATCAGGTTGTACATAGCTGTAGTAGTTTTCTCAGTAGAAGCATTCACCACAAAAGAAAATATCATTAAAAAAAAACAGTTCTGTTTTTTCACGTTGCATGGGTGGCCAATGATCACCCATGCCTATTTTGTGAAACCCATAAAAGACTAGGACCGGATAAGAGATATAAATCTACGTCCGATACTTATTCATAGTTTTGCCAATTTTATAGTCCCGATAATACTTTATGGAACACATAAAAACAATCTCTGTGATTGTAATCTAAAAACTTAAAAGAGTAACAATATCATAATCTTGTTTACCTAGCATTTAGATATTTAGCTCAGTAAGTTTATTTGTAATTATTTGGTACGCAATAAAGTATTATTCTATTCCATTCTATAATCTCTAAAAATATGATATTACTTTGAAGTCAACTAGAGATGTCATTATTTTGTTGTTATATATCATTTGACCACCACCTTGCCTGATGTAAATAGAATCAGATTTTACTTCGTAAGGTTGAAAAATAATAGTCCAGCTTTATGGAGAGTCCCTGATGTAAATTAATTGTGAAGAATTTTTCCAGAATCCAGTAATCTAACACATTAGACGACCTCTGTGGCGCGGTAGGCTAATACCCGCTTGCAACGCAGTAGGTTGCGGGTTCGATTCCCGCATGGGACAAATATTTGTGTGATCCATAGGTATTTGTTTCTGGTACTGAAAGCCACCTAGGGCTTTCAGTATTTATTATAAGTACAATGTATTTACAAAAAAAGTACCTATATAAGTATTATATCCGTTATCCTAACTAATCATAACACAAGCATTAAGTTGCTTAGCTTGGGGTTAGGTGGCGTTGTGTGAAATGTTCTGAAATATTTATTTATTAAATTTTTACATAGACGACCTGATGAAGTGCCACTGAATTGTTTTATTAGGTATACCCAAGTACAGTCGTCCTGCTCCTTAAAGTTGTCGGATAAAATATCACTCAGAATAACTATATAACAATCAAAATCTATTTTATGTTCGTCTGGCATCGATCACCATAAAAGTATTGTCTCGCGCCATAAATTCATGCTAAATTGGCTCCTGATCAATGCCAACTATAACCTCTCCTTATTGGCGTTATAAACATTACTTTAGTATTATTTTAATGAGGATACTTAACATACAAAAGGTATACCAAATTAGGATTTAGACACGCGGCAGCGAGTCAAGCCAAGTTCAAGCAAAGGAACTGGCGACCGCGCCGTGTGTTATATTACACGAACCATCCAAAGCGCGTTTTGACGACTTTTTACACCCTCGTTATACAAAAACTATTACACATAGACAAGTCAAATTTGGCACATATACTTAAATATACGAACTATATCTCTGTTCCAAATTCCAATAACACAGCTCAAACGGTTATTTAGATATAAACATCCAGTAATCGGTGAAGTTAATACATACTGAGGGATAGATCAAAAGTAATATCCCAGTTCCAGATGACCTAGAAAGCTGAAATTTGGCATCCCGATAGGCATAGTCATAGTAACAAAGGAAAAAATCAGAAACTAGTAAATTTTAATGATTTAATAATATTTTTAAATTTAATAAAAATTGTTAAATTTAAAGTATGGTGATTAACTTGCAAATTAAATATGATCCACCTTCCGGTTTCCGATTAAGCTGAAATTTGGCATGCATGTATAAATTGGATAACAATGCAATATTATTGTAACATGGAGGTGATCTGACGATGGAGCTGGAAGGTGGCCATAGGGACTCCGTAATTATATGACGCAACCCCATCGAGTTTGGGCTTATTTGATTTGTCTTGACGAGTACTTTGATACTATATAGTAATCAGGGTCTGATGATGGAGCTGGAAGGTGGCCATAGGAACTCCATAATTAAGCGACGCAACCCCATCGAGTTTGAGCTCGTTTGATTCATCTTGACGAGTACCTTTGTGCTAGATAGTAATAATAAATACTTGTTAAAAAAAATTTCATGTTACCTACTATAAGTACAAACTACCTCTATGATTGATAATAATGGTATGGTAATTTTAAGTATATACTTTTGTTATATTGTTTATGAGTCACAATAAGGAGTAAATACCTAATACCTATTCTATTCCACCGTCCCATGGCCGGTGCACCGGAAATAATTAAAATCAAATAAATATAAATTAAGTTCTAGTAAGCCCAAAGGGCTTGATAATTAATCTATATGATAGGGCTTACTATGACTATTTCATTTCTGATATGCGTCTGGTATTGGCTCAGTTATTTATTACATGTGGATTTTAAGAGCTTCACGTGAGAATAATATTATAACGAATGGAGTAGGTATTATACCACCTTTATTTTATTTAACCTTACTCTTATCAGTTTTAGTATACTTACATACAATTAAATGATAGGTATTTCGGACCACGCCAGCGCATTAGGTATACATCATTAAATTATGGATAAGTACCTACCTACTATTAAATTCTGTACAAAAAGTAATGATATCCTATCAAAAACATAAATGTGAAATTAGAGCCAAGTTCAATATTACGATATATGTATTATGTAGGTACCTATGCGTTAGTTGTTTGTTGACTTCAAAGACAAAAGAAGGGAGATCTAAATTGGTGCCAAGTTCAATGGTTAGTCCTGAAATATATTTATAACATAAAATATTCTATTACAACTTAAAATATTATTTCTTCTTATAACTTAAGATAAATATATTATAGCTTGAGATCTGACTTGGCTTGTTCTCATATTGTATTATGCGAAATATTATAATTAACTTGCCTTCTAAAACTGTCTATAAAACTAGCCGCCGTGGAACATAGGGCTCTTTCGTGACTGTTTTTGTATGCAGGTATCTACTTAATAATAATATGTCGTATATGAGAACAAGCCAAATTAGATCTCAGGCAATAACATATTTATCTTAAGTTATAAGAAGAAATAATATTTTAAGTTGTAATAGAATATTTTATGTTATAAATATATTTCAGGACTAACCATTGAACTTGGCACCAATTTAGATCTCCCTTCTTTTGTCTTTGAAGTCAACAAACAACTAACGCATAGGTACCTACATAATACATATATCGTAATATTGAACTTGGCTCTAATTTCACATTTATGTTTTTGATAGGATTATTTATATCGATACTGGTATGTTTATAGAATAGAATAAATCTTTATTAACCTTAGCAATAACAATCTTCATCTTAGGGAAGTCAAGTACATTATGCATGAAATTATAATTAAATTGGAAGGATTGGATTGGAAGGATTGGATTGGAAGATTTTATTATATTGGAAGGTTTCGGCCGTGGCTATTTACCATCTATTAGACTTTAGACAGTTTAGCGTCTATAAACTGTCTAAAGTCTAATAGATATATTAATAGCACTTAAAGCTGAAAAAACTACTTAAAAGCCTAACACTCATATAATTACTTGTGTCCACGCCCTGGACTTTCCTGTCTCTGCTCTTCCTCAACTTTTTTCTTAAAAGAATTATGGAAAAAGGTTACACTGAGTTAAAAAAAAAATCAAGAGACTATTTAGAGTTTTTCGGTAACACTTTTTCTCAAAAAAAGTTGAGTAGAGTCGAGAGTCGAGACGAAGACACGAGTGTTAGTTTATAAGACACAATATAAAAAGGCCCTTGAATCCTAGGCATAAGCGGCCTTATTATAAGTTTCAGTAACTTTTGAGATTTTGGCACATAAAATAATATTTTAATTTGTCTAGACTCAACCAATCCTCGAAGCAATAACATGAATGAAATCTTCAAGACTATAAAGGCGAGACACCGACTACAAGAGTGGCAGATAAGTATTATGAATCTAATTTGTGGCTACTTTTCACGCCTGCGTACATAAGGATCACGAATGAAGGAAATGTATGGACAGTGCTTGCTGAAAATAAGTATAAATGAAGCACCACAAGCCATTGTTACCCCACATCTTATTTTTGTATTGTAGTTATTATGGTGAAGTAGCATACCTCTAATTATAGTAAAAGTATGTTAGGTATAACTTATAACCCGTATTGTTAATTCAATTCTTCTAAATTTTGTGTATTGTCTAACTACTTGTAATAATACTATGTACCTACTTATGAGTCACTTATCCAAACGGGTGGCCTTGGTGGCTGTAATACAGTTTTATTACTAGTACGGCCACCATAGTTCCCTGAGTAATTTAGTATCTAGCACTACTGTATGTACATAAATAAATAAATAAAATAAATAAATAAACATCCTTGTTTATACACGCACACAAAGTTAATGTTTGTCTAATACTATAGAATAGAATAACACTTTATTGCATACCAAGTTACAAAAAATAGTTATAACTTTAATACAAACTAAAAATTAAAGGTACTTAAGCAATTGGCGGTCTTATTGCATAAAGCGATCTTTTAGACACAACCTGGCTAGAAGGAAATTCGAGAACATGTACAGCGGTGCGGTGGTGTGCAAAAATAGCTTTGTATGGACAATACTATAATTACACCATTACTATTATTGTCAACATTCTCTTAAAAGACAAGCAAAATAAACTTCCAAACAAAAAAATAATAATAATAATAATATATAATATACTCGTATCAAAAGCGCATTATAGAAAAAAAATACACAGATATTATGCGTCGTGTGGCTGAGGTTTAAGTGATTGTTTGCAATCGCCTGGTCGTGTGTTTGCGTAAATCAATATGTACAAAGTTGATTTGGCTTAATATTATGAGCTTCATTATTTTTTCTAATAACGGAGTCCATTAATTTCTTTCATCCATGATTAGGATGTCAACTTATTTCTGTTCTTTTATTTTTATCACCGCCCGAGCTTAACCTAATCCTGTCTTTACGAAAATAACGTAAAATAGTCACGGGCTGTTGAGCACATTGATCGAACGGAGACCAATATTGCGGGTCCATTGGGATAGTAGTGCACTGCAAGCTCGTAATACGCTTGAGCTTACGTGGGCAATACTGAACAGCCTATTCTAGCTATTCGATGTAGTTTACTTTTCGATATTAGATGAATATTTTCAAAATTATCTTTGAAATCGGTTAAGTATATAAAATATTAGTTTATGTATTGCATAAAACTGTTTTCAATAAATTTTGATAATCACTAGAATTTTTATTTTGTTTTGTAAAAAAGTATTTAAATTTAACATGTTTGTATACAATTTTAATGGAATAATTAATTTATATACCTAACTATTCGGATTCTTAGAAGATTGTCATATTATGGTCGATTTGTAAAACTAAGTGTTTTTTATCGCAGTATTACAAGACTTGTAATACTTAGTAGCTTTATCCTTTTTCTCAATTTACACACTCAAAATGTGAAAACTAGGTTAAACTATGGAAGTTTAGTATTTTGAAGCTACGATACAAACAGCCATTTTATCTTATCCAAGAAAAGAGTCCTTCATAGATTTGACTGTACAAAGAGCAATACGTCTTGAAAATCAAAGGTTTCCATGGCAAATATAATCTGACCCGGTGGCTGAAAGTGGAACTACAAACTTTCAACCACTAAATAATACTTAGGAAGGGTGACTAGCGCCACGATCTTTTGGTAAAATAAGTTTGCCATGCTGTAATACATTCCTTGCCCCAGCAGAAAACAGTGTGTGAAATGGAAGTTGTTTTGTTGGCGTCATCAGGGGGCCAAATAAATTTGACATACACTCCTTCAGAAAAGAGTGTCTGAAATGTGTGTTGTTTTGTTTTTCTTTATCAGCTGAAACCTCGATCCAAAGGTGGTTTTGAGGTAACAATTTCTTTTACGAGCAGTCACCGCAGTTTGGTGCGGATTTGAGAATATTCTCTCGACTGCTGACGTACCCTCATTTGTTCAATTTACCGCGGCTTTCCCTCAATGGTCGACCTACAGGACTTACGGACTTTTTCTTATTGTCTTTTCTTTCGAATCGTTGGTAGGTAATACTAAAGGTTGAATTATATTGTTTCATATTATCTAAGGCAAATAAAAGCTAGCTTTTCTTATGTGTCTTACGCCCATTACAGTTATCTACTACTTATTCAATACAAAGTCTTAATCAACACTGCGCTCATTATAATGAAACACAGTTCTACGCAGCACTATGTTACGCTCGTCATCCAGAGTCGAGAGACAGAAAGTTACTTTAACCATGTTACCATTCAGACAGGAATGGAGTTTTAAGATTTTTCAAATTTTATACCTAACTGAATTTTAAATTTGTGGTCGAATTCCAGAAATTCGTAAAAAGAAAGTCGTATTGACTCGTAATATTGCTCTATTTTGAAATATTGCTCTACATTTCTAAATAGTGCATAATTCTTAAGCTTATAAAATCCATAAAAAATTGCACCTACATTTCAATTTCCAGTAACTCTGTAATCCTCCAACCGGCATCAGTTTGAATGCTGACGGCGACATTTTGCGTCGCTGGGAGAAACGTCTGGAATTATCTCAAAGGAAATAACTGAGAGGTCGTTATCGGCGGCAGATAACCGATACTAATTGGATTAATCTACGCCTCACGATATCTGCTGATGTTTTATTAACAATGGTTTATTATCAAGTACTATTTATTACGGGAACTTCAAAGGGATAGATATCTTGAAGATTTTAAACTGAGTTGCCGTGAACAATAGACATTTGCTTTGGATGATCAAGATTTTTACTCTGATACAGCAAACTAAAGCTCTCGCCTGTGTTCAACCGTTACATAACATATTTAATTGACTTTGACCATCACTCCCGAGGCTCTAGATACAAGCCTAGAGATTAGTTTGTCTCAACTTTAGCATTTAAATGTTTTTTTCTGTTTATATGTACCTACTACTGTAAAACAATGTGCCTACAAAACTTTTGGCAGTAAACAAATCTTACGTCTTATGTGAGCAACTACTGTCGCTAGCTGCTGCCTTATAGAGACGTTAACAACTCAATTGCTGACGTGGCATAGGTCGTTTCTCATCCATAATTTTCTACGATTCCAAATAACTTTCTGCTCAAAATCAGCAAAGTGCTGTAGCGAGGGAATGTCAGTCAAAGGCTTGCATTCCGGCGTTTCTAGCCGAACGGGTCCATTCGGAATGCATGCGATGGAAATTTTCCGAGCACGCTTGAAATAGGCATTGAGCTATGTGTACAACTAGAGAAATTATCTCAAGCGAGTGTGGTCTATTAAAAAAAGTTCGCTGCAAGTGTACCGCCGCACTGACTGATTTGTGTACAAATTTAGAAATTATTTTATTTAAGAACATTGCAAAAATTATTTCAATTCTAAATATTACATAATATATTTTAAATAATAGTTAATATATAGGTACGCAAGTACAGTGATTATACCCGTTACAAGTAGTCTATGTAGGTAAATAAGAATATAATACCGTAACCCAAATTTCAGCTTAAGCGGTTTTGTCAGGCGTAATTATGTGACAAACAAGTACTTATTAATGAATGTGATTTTCTTTATGATATCATATTGAATTATTTCCTTGGAATTTGCCGTATTGCTCGATTTATAAGTTTTTTTTAGTTACTCGCACGAGCACATGCCTCTTTAATATATTAGAACGCTTCTCCTAACAATTTGATGAAGTAACAGATTTTTTTAACTTGAGAGCAAGTATGAATTTTAAATTTAAATCTTTATTAACTTGGTTTTATCCTGTTGTAAGGTTGATTTCCAGCATCCTTTAATTGTAGGAGCACACAGATTTAAAAACTAGCCCTAAGATTTAATTGTAATGTGTTTCCTCCGTTGGATGTCCTAAAATAAATAAATAATCAAGTAAATAAAGTAGGGCAAAGGGCCGCAGTTGAATGAAACAATGTAGTGATGTACGGTGTCTTCTCTAGGAGGTTCATAGAACTCAATAGAAATAGGTAACGTTTTTATTGCATTCCTCTCGATCCATCTAAGCCCTAACTTAGCATTCCGAGACTAATGGTGTTTGCAATCGCATTGCTAGAGTGAAAGTTTAATTAAGTACAGGTTAATTAATATTAAAAATATCATAAACTTATTTAAAGTTCATTGTATTTGATCATACGTATATACAAGATAAGATGGATATTTGAGAATTGTTATACAGGTTTCAAACAAAGTAACTACAATAATATCAGAGAATAGCTGCTGAAATAACTCCTTTGTATTTCAATATAATGAATAATGTTATGTGAAATATAGATAAGAAGGAATACCAATTGTCTAAAGAAGACTTTTGGTTACCTACATATTGTAATTTTTAAGGTAGGTGTGATATTTTTAACTGTTTCGAAAGGTGTTTTGCTTTTACAAAAATCGTAGGCACCTATTAAAAAATTCGCTGCAAAGACGCTGTCCTGATCGCTTGCTTCATACTTGATCGATATGCGAAGTTGAAGACGGCAAAAAATGCTCAAAAAAGCTTACATAGCTGTCAAACATCGGAGGGAACTGGATGAAACGCATAGAGGACTGATTGGAAGGCAACCACGTATGATCTACCTATACTTTTATTAAAAAAGGGGGTGGAAACGGGCTAAGTAGACAAAAAAATCTTAAGGACTGAAAATAACCGAAAAAGAATGTTGTGCTAGTTTTTTAAACTGGATTTCAATATTATGCATTTAAAGGTTCGACGCCTAACGCTTGCCGGATATAATATGTAGAGATTAATGTGATTGAACCAATGAGTTTATTATTGATCTCAGTAATAATTTGGAGCATTTGAAGCATAGCAAATATTTTCTGTTAATACCTATCCACCAGCACCATTTTTTAATCATTATTATAAAAGATGCTTTCCCAATCTTGTTTAAAATGTCTAGTACCACAATAAGCTGCAATATTTTGGTACTAACTGGCAGACGGAACGACCTAGAAATTTTCACAATGTGACACAAGAAGATAGTACTAGTTCTGTAGAAGCAAAATAATATTTGCATACATTTGGGGAGTGCTCGCGTTCGGCTTAAAGTAGAAATTCATGATAGAATAGTATTCTATTGCTTTACTAAAGTTTGGTGTTGCAGAATTTTTCTCCCTTACATTGAAGAATACGAATTTATTCTTGTATCCCTACTTTGTTGAGTATTAAAGTAGCTGACTTTTGACGTTAAGAAAAGTGGGAAGAACATCCACTTTTCTTTTTATGTTTTTTGAAAAATTGCTTGGCGATACGGTTTTGTCCAGGTAGTAACTAGTAATGTGGATATTTTCTCTATGCTAGTAATGGACGGAAACATCAATGAAATAAATGAAAAAAACTGCACATCATCTTACTAATATTATAAACGTGAAAGTTTGTAAGAATGTGTGGATGTCTGGATGAATGTTTGTTACTCTTTCACGCCTAAGCGGGTGGACCGATTGAGCTGAAATTTGATATAGAGACAGCTTAGACCTTTTTTTGACCCAGGAAAAATCCGTTACGCATCATCACTCCACGCAGGGGGGCGCGGGGCGGTATGCTGAAGCATTCATCCGCGGCCGATAGACTAGACCCTGGAATAACACATAGGATATACCTAATGAGCCGTGAGGTAACGTTACTACAAATCATGTACAATGTACTTTGTCGTAATAATTAGTTTTATAATTAGAAAATGACCCCCTCATAATGACAGCATATACTCGTAATTAACCTAGTAAAACGTATTTACTGGGTTAATATTTGCTTTTATAAGATAACAAATAATAGTTTGTCCGATACTGTAACAAATTGGAATGAATGTGTTTTTTTTTTTTTTTTTTTTTTTTTTTTATAGCAGACTAATCAAGCATTTGACCGCAATCTCACCTGTTGGTAAGAACTAAAAATAATAGATAATCATTTATGTCCCATTCATGAATAAAAGTAACCTACTGATCTATTTTCCATATAATAAACTATTTAATTAGGATATAAATTATTATTCGAGACTATAAAACTTTACGATCTATGAAGTAGATATTAACTACCTTTTTAATATATTTGACCTTAATCGGTTCAGTGTCTTTGTTGTGATGGAGTAAAACCGCGGTAAAGAGAATTAAAATATATTGACTCCATAAAAGCGGTCGAACTCGCAGTCTTGTCGCGGGAAAGCGTCGCGGTCTACAGGGATCAGCAAGCAAAAATATGTGTAGGTACTAGATGTCACAGATTACTAGATATGTATGTGTTGTCCATTGCTCTAAACATGGAAAACAAGCATCATTCAGTGTGTTCCGTAAAACAGTTGACAAACGAGCTCGCAGCTGTCCCCTCGCTTCGAAATAGATGCGGAAGTACGCGGCATATTTCACTGATAGTGGAGCGCATCGCCATTCGACAAACACTCAAAACATACAAAAACAGTATCAAAGCTCTTTCAACTTCACTGTAGAAGAGAAAGCAAAGAAATCTTTTTTTTATACAACGAAGTAAGAAGACGAGCAAGACGCTCTCCTGATGGTAAAAGATCTACCCAGTGCACTGCGCCAACGCTTCTTACTTGAGAGTCATAAGATGTTTAGACTCTTCAGCCCAGTAATTTCACTAGCTAGTGCTCTCCTACCGAAGCACAGTAATGTTTGCACATCACTGCTCAGGCGGTATAATAACTGGCACTGTTGGGGTACCCACCTAGTCGACCTCCTGCAAAGGAAGTCCGCCCCCGGTAAACTAGTAGTTTTATTGGCAGTATTATCTCTTACCAATAGGAGAGTGTCTTGCTCGTCTTCTTAAATAAAAATATAATGCTTTGCAAAAGGGAAATTAATCCTTTTTTCGCATGTTTTCCTGTCCTGTTAAAGCGTCCTGTTTAAGGCGAAGTTAAAACAAAAAAACTTAAAACAAAAACTAAGCGAATCTAAGCGTTAGAATTGGCGGTTTTATCTTTTTTATAGCGTTCTTTTCAAAACAACCATGCAGGGAGAAAGGAAAAATGATGGTATCTATCTCTCTATCTTTTTTATTTTGTGTATGTGTAACTTTTTATTGCAGTTATGAAGAATGCAATAAAGAGTCATTTTATTATATTACCTTATGTCTCGGGTAAAACCATTGAACGCAGCAAGTTATGTTTTTAAAAAAAGGTTTCATCTAGAGTCATAACAGAGGTTGAATCCAAATGTCAGTTTGTGGTAGAATTTGGTAGATATGTGATCGTTTCTATTCCTCTCAATACCAGACCATTTGACCCGAATATCTAATACTCATTGAAATTGATAGTGGACATTAAAGTACGACTATAATATTATGGAATATTATCTCCAACAGCCCTCGGCAATTCTAAAAATAAAGTACCATCTTTAAAGACACGACATACAATTTTAGATATAGGCATTTTTAATCTAAATGTAAAATATCGTAATCAATAGAGGTATAATAATCTTAGATTAAAAGAAAATTTGTTTTAGTCTTAAATTAAAAGAAAATGGGAAGATGCGGCATAGCGCTATCGTTACTATGCCAAACTTGGGCCTGTTGGATCGGAAAGTGTCTTTTGCCGCGCCGACTCGCGTGAAGTAAAATTGTGCCCTGGGCCTAATTAAAACGGACTACGTCAGAAACGTTAATTTAGCAAGTATTAAAGTATTTTTCGCGTCCCCTTTTGAACAAAATCTCTAAAAATAAATGTTTTAAATAAGTATGGATCTACATAATATTATACCATAGGGTAATTGCCCCTTTGAATAATAAAATGCGTGACGAGTGACGGTAACCATTATTAGTTAGTTAAAAGTGAATATTAAATTGTTTGTTCATAACAAAAGAAGCTATTATAATTTGAAAGTATTTTTAAAATGCTTTAGTAAATTTGTGTATAAGAAAAATGTAAAATATAATAATGGATATAAATTGTTGTAATGTCGATAGAATTGTAACATAATTAAAATAATATTATAAATATTTTTTATTTAGCATCTATATACTGTCCCGCTGCTGGGCAAAGGCCTCCCCCAAATTCCTCCATTTCTTTTGATCTAGCGCCTCTTGCCAGCCCTTCTGATATGTGGTTAAGTTGTCACGCCAACGCTTTCGGGACCTCGGCGACGCTGTCCATCTTCAGGTGCCCCTCCTTTGGCGACTTTTGCCCTGCGGCCGGGATGCATGCGGATAACATGATATAATTTAATTAGAAACAAGTGTACTCCCCGAAGAAAAACCTCGTACAGGATCGAAACGGTCGAAGTTTGTGCCATTATTTTGTTAAAGATGAATTTAAATACTCATGAATCGTTTAGTGTAAAAAAATGTTACACAAGGGTATATAACTAATCTTTTTCCTACTAAAATAATAATACATACGAAAGTATGGATGTGTGTGTTTGTCTTCAATCCTAAACGGCTTAACCGATTGAGCCGAAATATTGCTGCTAGATAATATCTTAGAATCTGAGACAACACATATGCTTTTTCAGCGGGTAAAAGCACTGGGAAAATCTAGTTTTTATAAAAATCTAAATACGAGATAGCAAATATAGGAACAAAAGGTTATTAGTATAAAATAGGTATATAAGACAACAAAGTCTAAAACACTATCTGCAAATTTAAAAATAAATGAATTTAAGTAAAGTGGCACACATTGCAGTGTAGTGTTATGTAAGACTTCATATACCTACAATACTTGATGTTGTATGACTACATGGTTATGGAGGGTTAACTTAAAAATTTAAATCTAAAAGAACCCATTAAAACGTGCAAACAAAAAGTAATTTTATAAAATCGTATTTTTAAATAAAATTGTAATTTTATATAACTCTGTGTTTGTAATATTTTTTTTGTGTGGTGTTTGATAAACTTTTACAAATAAAAGTGTATACATATAATTAGATGTTTTAATCTATTACATTTTGGTCCTCCATGTTCTGCCTTGCGGTGTACAAATTAAAAGTACAGCTGATTAGGAAATTTAACCTTTTCCAAAAACCTTTCAGAAGTCATTTGAAAACCCTTCCTTCCTTCCCTTCTGTAAATACATATACGTCAGCATAACGTCCTATACCAAGGTTTTCATAGAACATATGACAGGTTAGCAAACAGTTCCGTCTTATGAGATAGTTTCGCCTTGTAGTTTCTCGTCCAATACTGAGGTCAGATAGGCTGTATAAATAATATCCTCCATGAGAATGTTCTACTAAGTATGTACTTGAACACATTTTAAGCTGTTATAATACAAAATATAGTGAATGGAAATTACAGTGTAGCTGAAATTTATAGTTGGTTTGTTCATAATTTCAATAAAATATAATTTTTAGTACCTACAAAAACGTCTATAATTAAAATTTTAATGTCATTTTGATTGCTTTGCCGAAAGCAATATTTTTTTTTATTTCTAAGAGATATTCGGATTTATATTATGTCCTCATTTTAAGTGCATTTTTTAAGCGTTATTTGTTTAGCTTTAAGTTATAAATATCGTAAAAAATAAAGTATTTTTGACAAGAAAATTCAGGTGTCAAAGCTATAGTTTTCAGTTTTCACTGTTGTTAACAAGTGTCTCGAATATATAAAGAGTCATGGCTAATGTATGTTAAACAGCCAGTTTATCAGCTGACAAGTGAACGGATAATATTGTTCAAATAAATTTCATTAATTATATAAAAATTAAAAATGTGAGTAATGTAAGACTATAGTGAGATATGTAGGAATTGTTTTTGTCCGATCTATACCAATTTTATTTTTTTTAAATATTGTTCTTGGAATGCCAACTTCCCTGCCTTTATAGAATTAAGTCATATATTGTTCTAATTTTTTTTATAGGTTAGTCTTTTTCCACGATATCGCGTGATGTTAAGAGACGATGCGGCAGAAGGTAGCAGACTAAAACTAGAAGGCGGGATAAAATCACTATGTTCTAAGGTTCTAACTTCCGTTATCTTCTCTCTTCTCTCAATGAGAGAAGATCAAACTCAAAATTCTATAATCATTTACTCAAATAATGGAGCACTAGTAAGTAAATTTATATACTGGAGGCACGAATTCATTTGGTTTTGTCTTAGATGAAAAAGTGCATCAATGGCGTTAAGGAGTGCTCGCCAACATTTGTGCTGGATCATCATACCCCTGATGACGTAGCACGAGCAGTAATAGAAGATGGGGTACAGAAGCAACCCTTTTATATATTCAACATGGATGAGGCTTATCAACGGGTCCAGCACTTCAGGGAAAGGATGCCGAGGGTGAAGATATTTTATGGTAAAACTGAAGTACATTTTAACTAGAAGACGTAGCGTAGATCTCCTTCCTAGTTTTCTAAAAATTTGTTACCTTTAGGCCCTTTATTACAGTCAGTCAGCTTACAGTCTGAGCAACTATTGCAGCAACTCAGACTGGCAACTTTTACTATGACAGCTGCCGCTACCGCAACTTTAATTGGTGCAGCTTGCCAATTACGTGTTCGATGTAGCTACTGTTATTAAGATTATTTTATTAAGATATATTATGAAATACCTAGTTGCCAGTGCCAGTTCCTGCAATAATTGTCTAAGGCTGTGCTTTAAACTTGCTAACCTGTAACAGTAACTTGCTAACTTGGCTGTACTTAATTAAATAATGCAGCCAAAATCAAAACAGTATTTTTTACAGCTATGAAATCAAACGATACAGAGCAGATGCTTAAATTGGCCATAGCGTTGGGTCTTGGCTTCGATTGTGCGTCGCCCGGTGAGATATACAAATTGAGACAGCTCAACGTTAATCCCAGGTAAATTTATAGGTACTAAGTATTATTTTATGGATGGTATAGAGAAAACTATGTTGTATGTTGACTATTAATATTAAGCTGAAAGTTTTTCTTCTTTGTTAGGTTGAACCATTACTGAGGTAACACTCGCTTGAACTTTTTTATATTATAGTGCTTAGTTAAAAGTTATCAGTGTATGTATACATACCACTTTCACTCGATTTGTTAAACAATTTTGGCACGAGGACATTACAAACATGCTACTCGTACCAAATTTATAAATAGCTTCTACTATCAATATTATCTTATTAATTATTTTACTCGTAGGTAGGTAGGTTTTTATGAGCGTAATTAATATAGTCGTTGTTAACACAGTCATCACGTCGTGAATACAATCAAATTTAAAGAATTGTTACTACATGCGCCCTTCGATTTCACCCCCGCAGTCTTGTAACGTCCCGTAAGAAAATCGGGATAAAAACAAGTGAATTTTAAAAATACTTTTAAAAAACAAGCTTTAATTATCATTACCATCTTGCATCATATAGTACTCGTCAAGACGAATCAAATGAGCCCAAACTCGATGGGGTTGCGTTGTTTAATGACAGAGTTCCTATAGCCACCTTCCAGCTCCATCATCAGATCAGCTCCATGTCATAATTATATTGCATTGCCATCCGATTTACACACGCATGCAAATTTTAAGCTCAATTGGAAACCGGGATGTGGGTCAAATCAAACTTGCAAGATTTGATTACAGACAGACCGACAGACAGACAGACAGACAGACAGACAGACAACAGACAGGTGAAAGTAATATAAAGCTTGTAACCAGTGAAATTTAAAAAAATACTTTTTAAAAACAAGCTTTAATTATTGTTATCATCTTGCATCATAAAGTACTCGTCAAGACGAATCAAATGAGCCCAAACTCGATGGGGTTGCGTTGTTTTATGACAGAGTTCCTATGGCCACCTTCCAGCTCCGTCATCAGATCAGCTCGATGTCATAAAAATATTGCATTGTCATCCGATTTACACACGCATGCAAATTTTCAGCTCAATTGGAAACCGGGAAGTGGGTCAAATTAAACTTGCAAGATTTGATTACAGACAGACAGACAGACAGACAACAGACAGGTGAAAGTAATATAAAGCTTGTAATAGCCTGTGTGTTCTTCCACGTTAATCTCTCACATCTCATCTGTCTGTCTACATATAGATTTCATAGCAAAAGTGCCAATGGGTTTGAAATAGACGAATAATAAATGAAATAATGTCATACAGACCTCCTTTTTCTTTTTCCATACCCTTGATAATGACTTTAATTTTAAAAACTATTTTTTAATTTTTACAAACTAATAAATAAATGGGAAAGAACGAAAGGAAGTGTATGTGTGTGTGTCTTCTCGCTCATACGGCACAACCGGTAGCGTACCGAATAGGTGTAGCATAAGCCCCGGAATAACACAAAGGCTACTTTTCAGTGGATAAAACCGCTGGGCACAGCCACTGAGGATTTTTAAATAAGGGGTCTAACATATATACGTAATGACCATTAGGTATAATATAATGGTCATTAAAATATTTAATTATAGCCCAGTCAATGAGTGCCCGAAAAGGGTATGTGGATCGAAAAGTCGAAAGCAGAAAAACTAACTTAGTAACTATGTTCGGACTAGTTAGGAGATAAACATACTAAAAGTCCCCACCCCTCCGAGATGAGCCCGAGGGGGGGGATGCCGAAGAAGGTCCCATTTTTAGGTTTTTTGCTTATATGTCAAAAACTGTGCGTTGTACGATATTTTGTTGTACTACATTATTAAACCTCATAAAATTTTCTACAACTTCAGCCTTGACACTTTTCATCTATCTCCAATCGTTGTCCAGCTATGAGCTTCGAAACATGGTCTATTTTTAAGACGCTTAAATTAGTTTTCCATACAAAGTTGGTAAAAAAATCTTACAAATAAAATTTGACCAACTTCTGGTTGTCGTATCATAATGAAACTTTGCAAATGTCTAGAAATCCGACGACAGTTTAATAATCTGGTACCACTGAGCTGATCTGATGATGGAGCCAGGAGGTGTCTAATGAAACTCTTCAATGGCTATTAGTAAAACCGGCGAGTTTAGGCTTATTACATTCGGATTGATGAGACGTAGGCACCTCCTGGACCATTATCAGACCCTCGACAGCAAGTGTTATGAAAAAGTCTCATCGATTCGAATGTAATGAGCCTAAACTCGCCGGTTTTACTAATAGCCATTGAAGAGTTTTATTAGACACCTCCTGGCTCCATCATCAGATCAGCTCAGTGGTACCAGATTATTAAACTGTCGTCGGATTTCTAGACATTTGCAAAGTTTCATTATGATACGACAACCAGAAGTTGGTCAAATTTTATTTGTAAGATTTTTTTACCAACTTTGTATGGAAAACTAATTTAAGCGTCTTAAAAATAGACCATGTTTCGAAGCTCATAGCTGGACTACGATTGGAGATAGATGAAAAGTGTCAAGGCTGAAGTTGTAGAAAATTTTATGAGGTTTAATAATGTAGTACAACAAAATATCGTACAACGCACAGTTTTTGACATATAAGCAAAAAACCTAAAAATGGGACCTTCTTCGGCCTCCCCCCCTCGGGCTCACCTCGGAGGGGTGGGGACTTTTAGTATGTTTATCTCCTAACTAGTCCAAACAAAGTTACTAAGTTAGTTTTTCTGCTTTCGACTTTTCGATCCACATTTCTTCTTTTACTGGACTATTATGTCAACAGGAGTATAATTTATGCGATGCCGTGTAAGTCGCCCAGTGAAATGGCATATGCTCGGAAATCCGGTGTGAAGCATACAACGTTTGACAGCTCGTATCAATTGAAGAGATTGAAACAATATTGGCCCGAAGCTAAGTGAGTTTTAATTTGAAATACATCTTACACAAAATAAGAAATTCCTCATTGCGATAAGAACCGTTTATTGTTAAACTTGCGTTTATTATATGATCAAGTTCTGTTAGTTTTTGTATTTTCTTGGTTTGCAATAATTTTTGATCTTATTCTATATTCTATCTTACTAAGACGCAACATATAGAGAAATAAATAGATGCCATTGCTACAATTGATTTGAATACTAAGTTCATCACATTTCTGTTTATCAGATATATAGTTGATTACGTACCTTCTTGATTTTTTTAAAGAATAATTAGGCGTTTAAGACAAATTTTAGGATGGATGAATATACTATTTGACGGTTTTATTATAATATGCGTTCGGACACGCTAATTACGTCATCTATCCTGGCATATCATCTGATATATTCGTTAAATGTTTTTTTTACTATAGTGCTATCGGATTATAATGATAAAAGGCATTTTGATAAGGCAATATATTTTCCAGATTATTGATTCGTATTCGCATTGACGGCAACAGTAAGAAGAAGCTCGGTCAAAAGTTTGGCTGCGACTTCAACACGGAAGCTATAAACTTGCTCGAGGAAGCAGCTAGCCTCGGTTTAGAGGTGGGTACATTGTATATAATACAGATTCTATTTATTATCTCTTCGTGATAGTTCTTGCCATTAACTTAGTTATTACTGGAGAGAGTCGTGACAAAAACATTTTTATTGGGAGTAGTCATTACAGAAATGAGTATGTGAGGGGAAGCCTGAAAGTTGCACCAGTGACAGAGAAATTAAAGAGTGGAAGATTGTCCAGGTATGGACATATTATGCAGAGGGATGAAAATCATGTTACCAAAAAGTCCATGAATATGGTGATAGGTGGTAATCCGGGAAGGGGGCGCCCGAAAAAGGTTTGGATGAACTGTGTGTGCAGGGATATGCGTGCTAGGGGAGTGAATGCAGATATGACGGATGATAGATCAGAATGGAGGAGAAAAACGTGTTGTGCCGACCCTACCTAGTGTGGGATAAGGGCAGGAAGATGATGAGTCATTACATAGTATAAAACAAAGTCGCATCCTGTCTTTGTGTCCTGTATGCTCATATCTTTAAAACTACGCAACGGATGTTGATGTGGTTTCTTTTTATAAAGAGTGATTCAAGTGGAAGGTTTATATGTATAATAAATGCATGATATAGTAGAGCAACACTGATCATTTTCTATTAGACGAGATCAAGTGCGCGCGGGTACACAAGTTTATTATAAAGTAACACTACAATTATTAGTTTTTATTTAATATTTAGTGTTAATTCCGCTCTAAATCAGCGATCTAGATTTAGAGCGGAATTAACACTAAATATTAAATAAAAACTAATAATTGTTGTGATGGATTTCCGTAACGCCTAGTTCCATTAAGTAACACTAGTTATACCTTTCCAGGTTTCACTTGTGTAAGAACCGACCTTGTTGAAAAACGGGACGGAATTAATCTATGTGTTAAGTCAGGGTCTAAGTTACCTTCATACCAAATTTAAGCACAATATGTTCAGTCGATTTTCCGTGAAAGAGCAACAAACTTACACACTCACAAAGTAATCCTTAAACTTGCACCTTTATAATATTAGAATAATAAATAAATTTATAGGTACTACTCGAATTAACGAAACAATCAATATTTTCTCCTAGCACGGATACCAATAAGATATAATTAATGGTTCAGTAGTTTTAGCCGTAAGTGAATAAACGTGTATAAAAATCCAACGAATTGGAATTTTCCTTTTTGAAGTCAATTATTGTTACACTTAGTTACGAAAATAAGTGTTTCTGTATTTTTATTGTGGTTTTTCAATAAAGCGTTATAAATCAATAACTCTATAGGTCGTTGGCGTGGCTTTCCACGTGGGCAGCATCTGCTATTCCCCTGGAGAGAGTTTCGTAACAGGACTGCGCCAAGCAAAGATACTCTTCAACCACGAGGCGAGTGCAGGACGTGGGATGAACATTCTGGATATTGGAGGAGGCTTCATGAGCGATAGCACTCATAGTATCGATGAGGTTAGTGACCTGCTAATCTTACTTATATTGTTTTTTAACGATATATAATATACTAGCTTATGATCGCGGCTTTGCCCGCGTAGCCAAATCCTTTGTTTCCTTTGTCTACGTCATAAAACCTATCTGTATTCCAAATTTCAACCGAATCTGTTCAGTGGTTTGGGCTGTGCGTTGATGGATCAGTCAGTCAGTCACTCTTTCCTTTAATATATTTAAGATATAGATAGACTAGCTGCGGTTTTAGTCGTTGTACTGTAGCCTATGTGTTACATCAGGGTCTAAGCTATGTCTATACCAAATTTTAGCTCAATCAGTCCAACTGTTTAAGCGTGAAGAAGTAACAAACATACATACTCACACAGTCACACACTCACAAACTTTGACATTTATAATACTAGTGTAATTTTTATAACATTGAGTGACAAGACGAAGAGAGAGGGTAAGCATCATGTTTACCCATATCATAGACGTTGCCACACAATGTTTTAAAATTCGAAATTCTGTACGGAACTGCACTGTGCACCCCGAGATAGGGATGGGTCGACGAAACTAGACCGTTAAATTTCGTTCATGGACGGGTCGATCAACTAGTTAAATTCGTCGACTAGTTAACGTGTCGTTTCGTTGACTATTATCGTTGTATTAAACGTTAGACTTGACGATTAACTTAGACTAGATGACACGTTGCAGTTGGTTTAGTGTTTAGCCTATTAATCTATGTAAAATTGTAGGTAAATTTTAAACAAGTGAAATTTAAAAAAAAGTTTTTAAAAACAAGCTGTTATTATTATTACCATAAAATACTCGTCAAGACGAATCAAATGAGCCCAAACTCGATGGGGTTACGTCGTTTAATTACGGAGTTCCTATAGCCACCTTCCCGCTCCATCATCAGATCAGCTCCATGTTATAATAATATTGCATTGTCATCCGATTTATGCATGCTTGCAAAATTTCAGCTAAATTGGACACCGAGAAGTGGGTTAAATATAACTTGCAAGATTTGATTACAGACAGACAGACAAGTAAAAGTAAATAAAAGCTTGTAAAAAGGAAATGATCTTCCCTTCATACCAAACACGCAACACCCGCATTGAGCCAACGCATTCCCTCTCTTTCGCAACCGCTACGTTACCATATTTGCCATCCTCTTTAGTTTAAGTATAACGCGGGAATAAAAGGCCTACCATCTTAGAGCGTTTATTTTAATAATAAAGATCTTATCACATTACATTTAGAGTTTACTTTAGATTGTTTCAACTGTTCCATTCGACTGACACGTCGCGTCGACTGTCGACCCGTTTTGAGATAATAAAGTAACCTCTATTACATTAGAATTAGAGTTTATTTTAGGTTGTTTCAACGTTTTAACGTGTAGTAACGTAAGAAACGGCCACGTTAAAGAGTCGACGTTGCATTGCGCGTTGATAAGAATGTGGGGATTTCTCTTTTAGTCGTTTACGAATTTAACTAGAAGATCAGAGAACGGTAGACCGTCGAAGCGTTGAATGCACGTCGACGGTTGATTTAACTAGTCCGTTTATTTAACGCTCATCCCTACCCCGAGATATTAGTTATTAATATCGACAGTCCCAGTAATTTAATTTATTGCTGGTAACATTACCTTGTAGTGTACCAATGCAGAACATAATATCTGCATATTTGTACCGGTAACTGACGTCATAGTCCCCACCCAAAAACATATAAGCGTTTTATCACAGCAAATTTTATTTTATGTACAATACAAAAAAAAACGTATATATATTTTTAAATATTTAAATTACGGACTACCTAATTATATTTTAATTTGTATGATTCGTCAACATCCCTATTCTGGTATTCAATTAATCTACTCGATATATTGAATTACTTCCTGTATTATGTCAGATGGATGACAATAATTGACAATGCAACACTGTGACGTCACAAACATAATTAGCTGCATTACCGCGGTAACATTATTATACCTAATTGCATTGTATAAGGATGTTGGCCGAAGGTAAAAATAGGCGAAGTATACTCTAATCAAATGCAAAAGTTTGTGAGTGAGTGTGTATGTGTGTTACTTCTTCACGCCTAAACGGACTTATTGAGCTCAAATTTGGTATGATAGCTTAGACCCTGGAATAATACATAGAATTACAGTACAGCGGGTAAAACTGCTATTTTGTTCCCCAATGGGAGAAGTTACGGAGGAGGCATATTATGTTTGCTCATATATGTTATAATAAATATAAGTATTATTACATGTAAAGTGTAAAGTTGTAGCTTAGTATAATATTAGATATAATATGAATAGTTTTGTTAAAGTAGAATTAAGTTTAAGATTAATATGTAGAATATTCTCAGCGCTATCGCATTGGGTGTATAACCTGTAAGGATAGTGTTAAGTTTTTAAATAAATAAATAAATAAAGTGGAAATTAATAATTCTAATAATCTATGACTATTAAAATTAGTCTAAAGGCTAATATTATGGGCCACTTCACGTCGTTATACGGGTTCGCATATTCGCCCAAATACGGCAATGTGAAGGACTCTGTTCGTCTATATTTTCCAAGAGTGATTCCCAGCTCGTCCTACAAGCCTACGGCCCAAATGGGACGAGTTGAAGAAAATCAAAATTAATTCTATTTTCATTGCACAACTCGTCCTACTTATCTGTCAAAATGAAAAAGGTACAATCAGTAACAAAAATATCTAAAATAATATATAATTCTATTTATAAAAAAATTAAAGTACCTACCCAAGAAGGTTGGAACAATGGAGTTTGCAACGTCAACACTAAACTTAAGCAAGAAAAATAACGTCACAGTTGTTTGCCATCTCACTTACTCATACTGAATACGTAGGCTGACGATAGTATTTTGATTTTAATTTGTATAAGGTAAGCGAGATGGCAGACAACCATGACGTCATTTTTCTTGCTGCAGTTTGGTGTTCACGCCGAAAATCCAATTGAGTGCAAAATTCTTTAACCTCTGTTTTTTTATATTATAAATACGACACGGCTGTACTCACGTTGTCTATTTGTTGAGATACGTCTCAACCACGGTTTCGAACAATTACGACATAGCATTAGGACATCGTAATTGTCCGAAACCGTGGTTGAGACGTATCTCAACAAATAGACAACGTGAGTACAGCCGTGTCGTATTTATAATATGGATAACACTCACGGTAGTTTCCAAAATCGCTCTGTTTTTTTGTTTTTTGTTCTATCGACCTACTTCCTCAGATGCAGTTGGCCATAAGTACTAGGAGACTAGAAACCATGAAGAGGTTAAAGATAGGTCGCTCTTTTTGTTTCTTTGTCTTTGTTTCTAATTCCATTGCACTTAATAAAAAAAATCGTAAAATAAATATAATAACTGCACGGGATTGCCATTCCGATCAACTGAATTGATCAACAAGTTTGTCAGAATGGACTCGATTAATGGATTTGTTCCATTAATTTTCAAATGACAGCTGTCAAACTTAAAATGATAATATCTCGGATAGTACTCGTCCTAGAGTGACGCTGTCATGGAAGAAACGAAAGGTCTTGAGGAGATCTTCATTTCAAATGACAGCTGTCAAACTTAAAATGTTAATATCTTGGAAAGTACTCGTCCTAGAGTGACGCTGTCATTGAAGAAATGAAAGGCCTTGAGGAGATCTTCATTTCAAAAGACAGCTGTCAAAATTAAAATGTCAATATCTCGGAAAATAATCGTCTTAGAGTGACGCTGTCATTGAAGAAATGAAAGGCCTGGAGATCTTCATCCCAAATGACAGCTGTCAAACTTAAAATGAAAATATCTTAGAAAGTACTCGTCCTAGAGTGACACTGTCACGGAAGAAATAAAAGATCATGAGGAGATCTAAAATTCAGATGACAGCTGTCAATCTCGGAAATTACTTGTCCTAGGCTGATCTCGGTCTCGATGACAGCTGTCATCTGAAATTAAGATCTCCTCAATACCTTTCGTTTCTTCCATGACAGCGTCACTCTAGGACGAGTACTATCCGAGATATTATCATTTTAAGTTTGACAGCTGTCATTTGAAATGAAGATCTCCTCAAGGCCTTTCATTTCTTCCATGACAGCGTCACTCTAGGACGAGTACTTTCCGAGATATTATCATTTTAATTTTGACATCTGTCATTTGAAATGAAGATCTTCTCAAGGCCTTTCATTTCTTCCATGACAGCGTCACTCTAGGACGAGCACTTTCCGAGATATTGACATTTCAAGTTTGACAGCTGTCAGCTGAAATGAAGATCTCCTCAAGACCTTTGATTTCTTTCATGACACCGGCAGACTAGGACGAATACTTTCCAAGATATTGCTACTCCAAGTTTGACAGCTGTCAGCTGAAATGAAGACAATCACAAAAAAAAATTAAGGGATTAACAATTGGATTGACCCTGAATTCAAAAATGCTGACCTGTGGCGTAAAGGGTGCAGTTAAAAATTTAAGCTTTCAAAAAAATACTGTTCAATACTTAATAGTTTATTTGCCTCCTTAAAATGTAGAAAGTAGAAACAAGATCTTAGCTAGTAAGTACTAGGAGACCAGAAGTCATGAAGAGGTAGCAATGAATTTAATTTTTTGTTCTTCACTATTCGCACGATCAATTCATTAAAAGTTTAAGTACCTTAGTACCTATACTACCTTCTCCTAGTTTCTATTTTCCTGGTACTTTTTACGTTTAAACTATACCGTTGGACTACTCATGTCTACCTCGTGAATTACGGCATACGGCAGGTTAACTACGAAACAGTGTCACTAAAATATTGTCTTACTGACTGTACCTAACGTCGATAAAGTTCAAAGTTCCACACAAAAAGAGTTGTAAGACGAGTTGTGCAATGAAAATAGAATTAATTTTGATTTTCTTTAACTCGTCCCATTTGGGCCGTAGGCTTGTAGGACGAGCTGGGAATCACTCTTTTCCAAATCTCAACGACGTTATTCGGACTTCAACTATTTAGAACAACTGTAAATAAAGCTGATAAAAAAAACACTACACACAAGTGTTATATTATTATCCCGTCATTAATACTAAAATAAAGATTAAATTTCATTTGTTGAATCTTGAATTATTATTTGACCGTAGAAAACGCGGTGGCAAATTTTGTCAGCCAATTTTGTTAAAAACAAAAAGAAATTTAGCTGATTAATTTAGCGCCACCTTGTATTATAGCTTTTTAATTTTATTTTGATGTTTCTTATGCAGTACGCGGATCTAATAAACTCAAATTTGGAGAAGTTGTTCCCGGAGCCGAGCGTGCAAGTAATTGCTGAGCCGGGACGATACGTGAGCGACTCCGCTTTCAAACTGTTCTGCAGTATTATTGGTGTTCGACGGGTAAGCAACATTCGTTCCTGAAAATACTTTTTTTTTATACTAAATAGGCCTACGTTTGACCACATCCCACCTGATGGAAAGTGAAAATGCCGTCGACGATGGATCACGTATGATGCCTAGAAAGGTACCTATTCACTCGTACCTTGAAGATACCCAAGTTGTACCGCTCGGGAAACACAGATGACGGCAAAGTGTTCCAAATGCGACCAGTTCTCATTAGAAACGACGAAGCAAAACGCTTGGTGCGGGCTGTTGGTAGCGCCACTAAGTAGGGATGCCACATTGCCATCTGCCGTGACTTTTACTATATATTTACTTTATATAGGACTAACTCGCGCTAACTTCGTAGTGCCTAACAGAAAATTATCAATTGATCAGTTTTTCTTTATTTCCCTAATTCGTTGGTTTTTCTACTATATTATACCTCTATACTACATTATGCATGTATTTAAACCATAATCTTGAATCACTCTATATATCGGCCATTCTCCGAGCAGTAAATTTTATGTGTCCTGGCTCAATAAATCCATAATAATAACAAATGTAATCATGCACATAATTTTATACGGTAGTAAACACCCATATCTATCTGTACACAAAACCTTTGACTTCTGCTGTAATTAGTTAACGCGTAATTAATTAATCTTTGTTCAAAAAGCACCTGTTTTCTAATTTCCGTGACGTGTCCTGACATCAACTTCATGTGAAAATTTGCCTATATTTTTTGTCGCATACAGTTCTAATATGGTTAATTATTTTTAAAAAATAGTTCAATGTTAGGTGTACTGCCTAGCAAAATATCTACGCAATAGAACCAGTCTGTAATTAGTTATAAAAAAGTAAACGTTTGTCCGTGTCAAAGTTATAATTTCCATGATATTTTTTGTTCTTGGGCGTACATCCCTAAATAACAGTATTTCGTACATCAGCATCGCATCCCTAGCGAGCCCTGAGTGTGTACCGCGGCCCATCAGCTGTTGAAGGTCATTAACCTTAGTGTACTACCAATAAAGCACATGAGAATCTAATTTCCGTACCCGTGGTTTCGTAATTTTATAATTTCCATTTTACTGGTTTTAACACCTAATTATTTATGTTAGAAAGTAGGTCGTATTTTAAATAGATTCAGTTCTTTAGTCTCTCTACGTTATAATAAGCCAGTATTTGCTTATTGTGAAAGTTTTTAAAATTTTGAAGAAAACCTGTCATATTCTAATTACCGTATACTAATTTCCATATTTTTATAAGTACCGTTGTATGAAAATTTCCTAGTGAAATGAACCTAGTTGCTACCGTGAAGGTCCAAGTAGAGAGTTTTCCCATGGTTTATATAGTATAATATACTCAAAATATTTTCTTCTTCCTTTCACGCTAAAACCCTTGCCTTTCCACAATATTATTCCAGTTGTAGCGGACTCTGGCGACGTCATCCAGTGCAGTGGCGTGTTTGCTCACTACACAAATTATCTTTCGACATCCTTTCTTTGTGGCCTGCCCATCTTATTCGCTGAGACTTATAGGCCTTGAAGATGAGCTCTTGTTTGATGCGTGCTTCTTCTTCGTCGGCTAGTGCTTATGCACTTATAAATTACTGGATATGGCTTCCAGACAACTTCCAGTCACCTTCCGGATATCGTCACCCCATCCTTGCCCCATATTGCCAAACAGGAGGGCTTGGCAAGATGGTGACACCACGTTTGCCAAGACGCTGTCTCCACTCTAGAACACAACTAGTCCGTCGGTTATCGGTTCTGAGGCAAATGTGACCAGCCATTGCCACTTCAACTTGCTAATCCCTTTCGGATATGGCGGTAACTTTGGTTCTCTGCCGAATCACCTCATTTCTGATGCGATCCTTTAAAGAAACGCCTGCTCCACACACTTGGCCCGTCACTTCACCGGGGGTAGACTTCCTTTGCAGGAGGTCGTCTAGGTGGGTACCCCAACAGTGCCAGTTATTTTACCGCCTGAGCAGTGATGTGCAAACATTACTGTGCTCCGGTAGGAGGGCACTGTAGCTAGTGAAATTACTGGGCTAAAGAGTCTTAACATCTCATGACTCTTGAGTAAGAAGCGTTGGTGCAGTGCTCCTAGAATTTCACATAATTGTGAAATCCTAGGTAGCACTGTACTGATTATGGGCAGCCGTTATCTCTTAACATCAGGAGAGCGTCTTGCTCGTCTTCTACTTAATCACATAAAAATAAAAAAATCTATTGGCATCCTTGTTCATTCTTGTCTGTACTATGTGCAAGTCAGCGAAAGAATTATATAAAAAAACTTTTCATTCATAACTCGCTGTAATAAACATCTTAAGTGGATCGTGGTCAACAGATGCGTGCTTTTTGACAGCAAGCTCCTGGAGCTCGATCAACACCTGAGGGGCATAGCTGAGCAACTTTGAACTTGTGGATCAGTCTTAACGTAAGTGTCTACGTCTTGGCTTTGTATGTCAGAACAGTTAAGACACACTGGTCTTCAGCACTAATCTCAAGTGTGAAAATGTACTCGCTGTTAATATTGATGCCCTATCCACTGTTTGCAGGTTCTGGACTTGGTGGTGGTATCTTATATAATATTTACAAACCTTTCAATACCTGTATTGCTAATCAATTTGGTATCGTTGCAAAACCTCCATAACAGACCAGGTTTCAATGGAGTCAAAGGCCTTCTCATAGTCTTCGAACGCTAAGCACATGCTCTGTTATTTTTTCCGTCTATATAATCTCTCGCACTGTGTGTATGTGGTCAGTAGTGTCATAGCCTACTCGAAACCCAGCATGTTCCGGTGGCTGGAACTCGTCAAATCTTTTTTGCGAGACGCTTTATGATAACCTTTGAGAAAAGCTTATCGACATGGTTCAAAAATCAAAAGCGAAATAGGTCTGTAGTTTTTCAAAAGACTTTATCACCTTTTTTGAAAAACATCACTACTACGATTTTGCTTCACGCCTTTGGAGATCTCCCTGAAAAGAAGACAGCGTTAATAAATATTCGCTGGAGCTCTCGCAATATACATAGGTGTACCTACAACCCTCAAAAGCTAGGTAATGCAATTGTCACAAGAAACACATTTTATTCTGGTTTTAGGCTGAGGTGCCTGCGAGGCATACGACTGTCTATAAAAATCTTACACTTCTGCAAGAAACTCAGGCGGAGAAGTGATGCAGCTTACACCCGATGTAGTCAACTTTGTCCGCAGGCTCCTTCCCAATTTATGTACGAAGACCTGGTTCCTGAATGGTGCGTGTGTTGGAACTTGGAACTCCGGAGGTCTCGTCTTACTGACTTGGATATTGTTTCTCGTTTCGTGTGTGTTTCTTCTCGCTAAATTAACCCTTTAACCGCCAGACTTAAAATCACTTGTCGTGCCCCTAGCGCCAGGCAAGTTTTATGAATTATAAATACCTACAATAAAAGTAATGTCTAATATTTATTCTATTTGGGAGAGAAGCATAAAACCAACTGTAAATCATAACTTTATTCACTATTTATCTAATTACGAGTATAGTTTTATAAAATACAGTGTTATGACTTAAAAAATGTAGATTTAAAGTGCAGTCGGAAAAATACGACTTGTCGGAAATATACGACTCTGGCGGTTACGTAACAGAACAGGCTTGTCGGATATATCCGACGGTGGCGGTTAAAGGGTTAAGCGTCTTCTTCCAGCAAGATTTCCACCACTCTATTGAAATCCTGGTCTACGTCAACAGCAATAGTGGTCCATTTTGTACCAAAAATAAATAAAAATTATTTGCAGCTGCAATGTTCTCATTTCCGTTGCAGTAATTATTTAGACATTTCTCATTTCCATATCCATGTAATTTTTAAATCTCAATAACTTTAAAACCATTATTACGGGACTAAAACCAAATAAATTATTATATTCGTACATTTAATGTCTTTCATATTTTAATGTGTTTGAGTCAATCCAATTAAAAATCAAAAAAGGCACGGGAATTAGGCAAAGAATGCTAAATTGGAGAATGGCCGATATTATGTTCATAACTATTTCTTGTATTTTGGTAAGCAATAAAGTATCATTCTAAAAAAAACCGCATCAAAATATGTTGCGTAGTTTTAATGATCCAAGCTGTAGTGCTGATAAAATGCTAACATAATAATGAATAAGGATAATAATGAATCCTACCGACTGCGCCAGTAGAACACAAATGCGTAAATAAATCTATGTTTTTACACTAAACGATTTGTGAGTATTCAAATTCATCTTTGTAAATAAACGGCATTAACTCACTTGTATTTACTTCAGCAAAAAAAAAAAAAAGAATCAATCTATGGTTTCCACCTAGGATCATTCCTTATTCGTAGGTTCCCGCTATCGCCTATATGCGTAGTTACCAACACAAATATTTAGTTGTATTCAATGATGAACTGAAAGAACTATTTTATTAAAGATTTATTTTTATTTTAAGGTAATCCGCAACAATGTGCCAGTGAACATGATTTATTTGAGTGATGGATTTTACGGCACCATGAGATTTGATGAAAATTGGCATACACTCAGCAAATTCCAGGTAATAATGAAGTACAATTTTTTCCACGGTACCTAATAAATACGTTGTGAATGCAGGCCAATAGCGCTGCAAAGCAAATCTCAAACTCAACATTTTAAAGGTAGGGTACAATGAAGCACTTTCAATCAATTTTTACTGAGTCATTAATTATGTTTTAAGACTTTAGAATAGAATCGAATAGAATAGAAAACTCTTTATTGTTCACACAAATACAATAATATAGCTTAGAACTAAGATTACACAGAAAAAAGTGTTACAATTGGCGGTCTTATCGCTAATAGCGATCTCTTCCAGACAACCAAGCAGGGAAAGGAAATGCATAAAATAGAGCGACGGTGGTTATAAAGATATATAAGGAGACTTAAGTACATATTACTGCCCATTCTAAAAATTTGTCTGTGTAAAAACGGTCAAGGAAACAACGATCGTCGAACTTACATAGATAGCGAGGTTAGAAAATAAACTAATACCTATCTCTCATATATCCGAGGCATTTAAATCTTTAAGATTACGTAGGTTAATTAAAAATATATTATTTGATAACAATTCATGCAACACACATCTTGGTAGCTTGTTAATTTTGTTACCTTGTCAACAGAGATCATCAAAGAAGGAAGAAATATTAAAAGAAGAGACCATTCTGTGGGGTCCTTCATGTGACTCAGTAGATCGTGTGAGAGCAGATTACAAAGTGGAGCTCCCGCCGTGCACAGCAGATGACTGGCTAGTTGTAGAGAAACATGGCGCGTATACGTTCAGCTTCTCGTCTAAGTTCTCCAGCTTGGAGATACCGCTCATCAGATCTGTGGTGTCTAAGGAGTTATGGTAAGGATTTTTACTTTCTACGTCCACCGCTTTGGCCAATCATCATCTTTCTACCCTTATCCCACACTGCATAGGGTTGACATAATACTCTTCCAGTTTACTCTATCATTCGTCATATCTTCACTCACTTCCCTAGCACAATATCCAATATTTCTTTGTTTGCCTTAAAAATGTATACTCTTTCAAAATATTAATCTAAACCTTTTTCCAATGACACGCCATGCTAGGTGGTATTGTTACCGTCGGAACACCAGTAGTAGTTATGTCGCAAAAACACACATCGACATTACATAGCCTTACGTATTTTTATACTATCAACATAAGTTGGATAATAGAATAAATATTGCCAAACTTATATTGAAAAATACCAGAAAAATAACTACACTCGAATGTACGGAGTCATAAGTGCCTCTCCGTCACAATAAAAAGCAAATGTGTATGATTTACTCGCGGATTTGCGCTATAAATTCTCCTCGTCACGCTCACAAATCGAACTTTTATCTGTATCTTTGGAACGAGATCGCGAAACATATACCCGAAAATCGAGGGAAAAATCTGAGTGTTTATGACGACTAGTATAATATTATATATACAGTCAGTATTGTAGATAAACTTGATTTTTTTATTCGTTAATTAACTGACTTCGAAAAATAAAAAGTCATTACTGGCGTATTAATATATAGATATCTATCTGGCTTCGCTGAACTTTATGAGGGGAACATAGTTATAATGACCACGATTGTATTCTACGAGTGTAATATACTTTTTTATGCGATGAAATAGAAGACGAGCAAGACGCTCTCCTGATGTTAAGCGATAACGCTGCCCTTAATCAGTACAGTGCTACTTAGGATTTCACAACGATGTAAAATTTTAGAAGCACTGCACCAATGCTTCTTACTCAAGAGTCATAAGATGTTAAGCCCAGTAATTTCACTAGCTACAGTGCCCTCCTACCGAAGCACAGTAATGTTTGCACATCACTGCTCAGGCGGTAGAATAACTGGCACTGTTGGGGTACCCACCTAGACGACCTCCTGCAAAGGAATTCTACCCCCCGGTAAAAACACATATTCACATGTCTTGCGCTATCAAGATTGTCTTTTGTTCCAGGACTTTCATAAAAGCGTCATCAGTGTACGAACCCTCAGATTTCGTAGTGGATCCTGATATCTCTGCTCCATTGTCATCCACTTTACCTCCAGTTCTACCACTTGAAATATATGAACACTCCCAAATACCCACATTGTGGGTTTAAATCTTAAGCCTTGCACACCAATGCTTAGTTTAATTAATATTAAGGTTAATTATTCGCGTTAGGATAATCTTAAATGGTAATTGTTGTATTAATAAATTATGATTATATTCAAAGCTGTTTCTATTTATTTAAACCAAAAGGATTTTAGGTGCCTGCATTTTATAAGAAAAAGGGTGAAAAAGGTTATCGTTTATTCTATTAATAGATTAGTTGAACAAAGTGAAGGAGCTTAACAACCTTAAGGTTTTCTTAAAGACAGAACAAGAAGTACATAATATTATATGAAATTTGTTTACTGGTCTGGGTGGTTTTCAATATATGTATATTATAAGTACTATGTAATTTACAAAAGAATAGTATATAAGTAATTATAACACAACCATAACCACCATAACACAAGCATTAAGTTGCTTAGCTTGGGGTTAGGTAGCGCTGTGTGAAAATGTCTTAAAATATATTTATTTAATTATAATGATGTTCACCATCGATCAAAAACAAGCCAACGCACGCAAATTAAACGCAGTAAGCTTCACAGGTGAATTTGTAAAGTTGGCAATAACCAGACACAATCTAAGCCTACCCAGAAATATAAAATATAGCTCAAATATGATTTAAATAATAATGAAAAACATTTTATATATTATCATATTCGATAAATAGAACGTAATGAGTGTGAGTCACAGACCGCGTCAGCCTCATTTAAAAGACCCCATTACTTAATTTGCATGAGAATAGAGTCACGTTTTTCGTTGTCATTTTTAATTAAGTCCAATATTATTCATGAAAAAGTTAATACGTGGGAATTTTCTCTTCTGGCAATTTTTTTTATGAGGCCTAAAGGGGAGGCGAAATACGAAATTATTGATTTTAAGTAGCGTCTGTGGTCGTGCGTCCAGTATATTCATATACCCTGAAATGACTGGGAGGCACTTTTTTTAATTTGGGCGCTGCCGTAATTTGTTAGATATTTATAAGTAGGCGCGGTTGTTGCTTATAAGATACTAGTGGACGCACTTCGTCGCACCTAATAGAAAATTTTCAGTGTTCTTCTACTATATTATGCATGAATTATACATATAAACCTTAAATCACTCTATCTATTAATGAAAACCGCATCAGAAACCGTTGCGTAGTTTTAAAGATATTACAGATAGGACAGTTAGATGCGGGAAGCAACTTTTATTTTATAACTGTAGGTGGTTAGTTCATGTTGGAGGCATTGTAGGAATCTTGGCGTCTTTAGATACGAGCGTATTAAAATAGATTGGCCACACAACAGGTACCTATTGCGATTTGACTCTAGCAGTTAGCTAAATTTAAAATTGCTTTGAATAAATATTTATTAACTGACTTAAAAATAGCTGGTCTAAAAAGATGTTTTATTACAGCTCATCACCTATTTTAAAATTTAATACAGTAACTTAAAGAGATTTCCTCTACACTCTACAACATTACAAGTACGATGAAATGAAAACAAACAATTTTCAACCGTAAATTCTTGGGTATATAAGATCACGCGTATTCCTCTTAAAATTTACTTGTGCAAGAATTCTCACACGTAGTCTAAGCGCATCGATGTGGAAAATTACAAATTTCAAGAGAAATAATGTTTTAGTTTAAACTTTGGTGGTTATATAGTACATTTGCATTTAGTAAATGTCACTTGGTCTTCGTGTAAAAACGACGATATCTCTATCATCAATTACATTTAAAAAGTTATCTATCATTCAAAAAGTTATACTAGACGTATATGTGTATCTACGTACCAAACCACTGCCGCTCTACTTTCTATCTTTCCTTGTTTGTCTGGAAGTGATAACTCTATTAACGATATGAGCGCCAATTAGTTTTTTTTATAATTATTATTACATTAGGTTAGATTTTGACCACGAAATCACGTGATGTTAACCTAGAAGGCTTAATAAATTCCTCCCTGACAATTTCTAATTGAATGAATTAATTAATTATAACGCTTTATATTACACTCTACAAAAACAGAAAATAAAACTATGCCAAAGTTAACACTAATAACACACTAATTGTTAAACTTTATTCTCAAATATCTAATTTAAACCTTATTTTATTGCCTTTCTGGTGTTCAATAAAGAGTTATCTAACTATCTATTAATTAGTTAAACTCGAGTTCTCAATAACTTTCCTAATGACACAGTTACCGGCACTTAACCCTGATATCCAAACCCTCATTCGATCCATCCCATTCCAACTCCACGGGACTATAACACCCAGGATAATTCCCTTGGGATCTTTGGAGGGACAATTGAACCAACTTTGCTGGTTAAATTGCTAACGTTACTCCCGTTATCTGAAACAGATCGAACACTTGTGTTTAACTATGAGGTTTCAAAAAGAAACCTCATCGAGGTCGAGTTTCAAAAGAAACTTTGAAGAAAATAAATGTTATCGAAACATATAGGTACCTACACTTAGGTATAACAGAACTTGAATAAATACTTGCCGTAAAAAGGCCCCTTAAGTCAAGCGACAAACGCTTGTGGCTAAAGCTAAAAACGTATAAGGGTGACAGTTATAGTATAAAGTACCCTATTGCAGTGACTCCACGGTCGTGACTAGTGACTTATATCAAAATTTAAATAAGATTATAATTTATTTCAGTAAACAACACTTGCATTAACCACAGATCGGTCATTCGCCAATCTACAGGACATCCTAGTGCTTCAGTCAGATGGCAGCGTGCATAGAACGCTGGCAGCATTCATTAAAATTGGCTGGTCTAAAAAGATGTTTTTACTAAGTCTAATTTATGCATGTCTTCTCCTGTAATGTATACAAATTTTCGGTATTATAAGCATAAGATGTTTGAAAATAAAAACATTTTCATTACTTACCTCGTGAGATGATAATACTACAATAACAATAAATTGGACCAGATAATGTTAATTCACTTTACTATTTTAGAAAGCAATCACCAATTTAAAAAGCTTTTTTTGGCCCAGTCATTTCCGTAGTCTATTAAGATTTCAGTGGTAGATGCCATTAAAATGTCCTTTAACTAGATCACATAGATTAACCTTTTGGCTCACCGTGCATTTCACTCGGAGGGTATAAAAGAGCCGAAATGTTCACAGAAAATCTCCCGCTCTAATAATTATCTTCATTCGCTGTATCCTCAACCCTACGCGGGTAATGAATGGAGAACATTAACTTTAATTAAAACGAGCTCGTTGGTTATTTCAATTATTTTAAAGAAATCTTTTTCAGCGGTACCCTTTTCTTTTTATGGGACTAAGATTTTGTTGTGACAAATTCACACTTTCCTGTTGTTAAAATCTTGGATCCCAGTTTTATAAAAACTGTCACGTCGGCAAGTCTTCTCAAGGGTCTGAATCAAGGCCGAGTTAAATAAAAGAGACTGTACCTATTCAGAAACATGAAACCCAGAGAAGAAGTTTATAATGTAGGTATATATACATAAGTTTTCAAAAAAATGAAGATAAGTTCACAACGCGTTGGACTGATTATTCAAAGGTTTACATATGAGTAAGGTTAAGGTAATATATACCAACGCGAACATTTTAAAAATAACATAATATTTTTATTGTAAAAACTATAAATAATCAAACTCATAAAATTTTACATGTACGTTAAAAACTCTTTAAATTTAATCAATTACAGAAGAATTGTTATTAAAAGAGCTCGCATATTCATGTTTTTCATCCATCTTCAAGAGAGGCGGCAGTGTCGTTGGAAGGCTTGAAGCAGAGACGTCTGTTACAACATGACATGATGAGAATACCGGATCATTTTTCAGCATATTCCTGCGGAAGATAAAAATAGCTTTTTACACTTCACTTTCTTATTACTCTTTTCACATTTCTAGTTTTTTCGTAGTTATAAAAGAGTGACGTATTGATTGACTGACTGACTGATCTATCAACGCACAGCTCAAACCGCTGTACAGATTGGATTGAAATTTGGAACACAGATTTTATGATGTAGATCTCCGCTAAGAAAGGATTTTGTAACGAGGGTAAAACCGCGAAAACAAGCTAGTTGTGATACAAATATAATATATGTGACGCAATTCAGTTCTTAGTTAGTTACTTCTCTCATTTCTACACTACGTTGCTTGGTGCATATTTGCTCTAGATATAGCCTACCCAAGATGTTATTAGTTCTGCAGCATATGCGATCAATCCATAGCCATTTAGCTTGCTCCTCCGTTTAATTATATTAGCAACCCTATTAGGGATCTTCAGACTCCCACACACAGCAGATTGAGCAAATTTTAACCTTATTACTGTCAAATCATACTAATATTATAAATGCGAAAGTTTATAAGTGAGTGTGAATATTTGGTAGACCGAATGAGCTGAAATTTCGTATAGAGATAGCTTAGACCCTGGAATATCACATAGGCGCATCGGGCGCAGCTAGAGAAATGCTGGCAATTATAATATTAATGTTTATTTTGGTTCTCTTGAATGTGAAGTGGTTCTTATTAGTTTTTAAACAATACTGGAGTGGTGGAGGTTGGTTTTATGATATTATGGTTTTGTAAAACTAACATTAAAATAATATGTACGATGATGTACCTCGCGATAAGTCCCCTAATTAATAAAACAATTAACATGAATCTTACTTACCACAATTCAATAGAAATTACAGGTTGCGTTAAAATTTGCCGCTGAGAACAATATCTTGTACCGAAAACGTAATTGTATGCTCCTATTTCGTGGAATGATAGCCAATCTGACGGAGAACATTCCTTCATCTTCAATGGTCCGAAGAAATCTTTGTCGTCTGGTGATGGACCCCATAGTATGGTGTTGTGGAGTTTATGGCTTTCCTCGTCCTTTTTAAACTGAAAATAAGAACTAGTGAAATAAATTGACAATCTCTGTGGCGCGGTGGGCTAATACCCGCTTGCAACGCAGAAGGTTGCGGGTTCGATTCCCGCATGGGACAAATGTTTGTGTGATCCACAGGTATTTGTTTCTGGTCTGGGTGGTTTAAATTATCTATTATAAGTATGTATTTACAAAAGAAAAGTATATAAGTATTATATCCGTTACCCTAACCACCATATTACAAGCATTAAGTTGCTTAGTTTGGGGTTAGGTGGCGCTGTGTGAAATGTCCTGATATATTTATTATTTATTATTATTAAATTATACAAAAACTGACGTCAAGCTAGCTTGAAACGAAAGTATGCGCGTAAAAACTGTAAAAGGAATCAATAATATCGGAGATCATTGAAATTCAAAATAAATTAATTTAAAAAGGCTGTATTGTAGCACCTTTTCAAACCAATTTTACAATTATCATTACGTTCTTATTTACTCTACCGCTCGTCCGGAAAGCATCTCTATGAACGATCATGAAACTTATAGGGATTAATTTAAAACATACATAAAAATTTTAATTGAGTATTCTCAAATGCTGATGTTTTAAGAGTGGAGTATACTTAGAAGACAATCATTCACTTAGACCTTATAGAGGTTAAACTAAAGCGGTGTGTTGTGACGCTTCAGAATAAAGTCAGTTTAGTCACACATAATAATTTCACATGGTCATATAGGTACGTATACGTATGTTTAGGTACACATTGTAATTGTATCGTTAAACATGTTAAGCTATTACTATTATAAATCCAGGTAATTTATAAAATGTCAAAAAATGGGTGACATAAATACCCATGCAATTCTCAATGTTCCGCAGCGCAGTCGAAAAATTACTTGCTTTGGACATTTTGTTTAATTTATTTAATTTAATAATATATAACGCGTGTTGTACTACGGGCATAACGCGGATGCATGCTAATAATTACCATAATTTTATCCATGGTGTGCCACTTTTCGATTGATTGCAAGCAATCGTAAATGCCACTGTTGAGGTAAATCATCTGCATTTTATTCACTGGATCCTGAAATAATTGTAATATCAACGGCATCTTCTATTTTATACTTAAAACGAACGGGAAACGGCGCCAGTTACTTAATTTCTCCGAAAAAGTCTGCCTGTTTCGGAGAATAGGCAAAGCATTACAATAATGATCCACTGATTTTCGCCGTCTTAATCCGCGCTACGTGTTTAGTATGTTTTGTTAGTAAATACTAATTATTTTAATTATTATTATTTTAAATAATACAGGTTCTTTGGTTATTCAGTACATTGGTGTAAAGGGCCTTATTAGGGAGGTCATTGGCCATGTTTTGAGCGCAATATATTATGTTCCGCGAAAAATTTTGCGGTTATTTAAATTTTTGCTGAGTAATTTAAATTTTTTTGACAAATAAATTAAATTATAAAAATATCCAATGTAATCTTACACTTCTTATTTCATTGATATTAGTGTAAAGTGTGAACGCTGTCTCGCACAAGTATCGCCCAGGTTCCGCTATGATTTGTATGTCACTTTCAGGAAACCACTCGTCAAGTCCATGGTTAATTACATCAGCGACCTAAAATAAAATTACATTATACTGAGCTACTGTAAAAATCTGCGGGCACTGCACTGACGCTTCTTACATAAGAGCTATAAGATACTCTATATATAAGAGACTCTTGAATCTAGTAATTATATTTTCATGTATTATTGAAGCTCAATTCAATGGTAAAGTCAATTCAATTCTCTATCTATTTATAAATTCAGGTAGTCATGCGTAAAACTTCCTAGATATTGGGACAAAGTAATATTATCTATACAGTATGTTATCTCTATCCTGTACCTACTTGAAATAATTACCTACAGCCGAGTGATACGTAAACAAACGATAGGGTTGCCACCTACAGTATTTTAATTCACCATCTTCTTGGAGATAAATACTCTTTAGTTTAGTGGTTTTCAATTCTCGAACTTGCGATTGAGCGGATCGCACCGCTGCTTCTTTGCAACATTTTCTAATTAGTTGGGTTGGTCACTAAGGAACGTTTTATTTATGTGTCTCTACATAAATAGTTATATAACCTGGTCAAAAATATCGGTGTTATCGCAAAAGAATCCCCCGCCGATGTCAATGATAGTCATTTTCCTGCCTTTAGAAGCTTCGTGGTCAAATAAATCTCGTGCTATTCGGAGCCCTTTCGAATAACTTTCTTTTGAAAAACATCCACTTCCTACGTGAAATGCTACTCCGATTACCTGCAAAAATAAATACCGAACAGTTTTTTCATAATATAATTAAATCAGGTATGTATCGCTTTCTAATATACAGTTTAAGAGAGTATATATCGAGTGAAGCTCTCTCGCTCGCACTATCTGACAAATTTTGAAATAAAAATTTATAGAATTAATTTATTGAAAATTCCTCAAGATCAGCCCTGCTTGATATTATTGCACACATTTAAAAAGTGTTTTCAGTTAGATATATTAAAAAATGGCAGGATGAGATTAAAAAAAATATACATGCGCGAGACTAATCTTGAGGAATTTCCAATAATTTAATTCTATGAATTTATATTTCAAAATTTGTCAAATAATCTGAGCGAGAGATCATCACTAGATATAATACGCTCTTTAAATCGCTTAGTAAAATAACAACAAGAAATCACGGGGAGAACAGTAACAGAAAATGAAGTCGGAGGACTTCCGACTTATTTGCTTTTAGAATATCATGTAAACGTGTTAAATGACGACCACGACCATGTAGTTTAGTTTAGCAACAACAACTTAAAAGAATGCCATTAGTGAATTAAAAAACCAATTTTTCGTGGATAAATATGTAAGTAAAGTATGCTTACTGTCATATCAATTCGCGCAGCTGCGTCAAGTAAAGTCACTGCTTCATGAAATTCGCAACCGAATTTATCTCCCAGTTTGTACACGCTTACGCTTTCCAATTTCAGTCTTATTAATAATCTGGAAAAAAATATTTTTATTATATAATAGATTACCACAAACTAACAGGTTTTTCGATGCAAACCCAGACAGGATCTGGGTCAGCTACACAACTTTATGCAATAATAAGGTTGGAAAGGAGAGATAGCCAGATAAATTACTAGGTTATGACATGACAGTGCAGAGTTGCGCAGAACTTCGTATCTATTGAATACTGAGGTACAGCACCTAGACTGTAAGGAGCAGGCGTTATCACTTAAAATCAGCCAAACATCTGACTCGTGTGGTTCACTATATGATTGCCTTTTATAAAATAGTGTAATATTATATAAGTGATAGTAGTATGTAACTTCAATAAATAGAGGATTTAAAAAAATTGGAAATAATTAATTTGAGAATTAATGGATCCCAAAATTGTCTATAAATTTATAGCTCCACTAATTAAAACATTTAGACAAGTTAATTTTCGTTTTCCGACCTTCCGATAGGATAATATTTATAGTTGTAGAAAAAGTAGAGTAGGACAAACTTTAATTTATCATCAGACTCATAAATACGAGTATAACGTATCTTTTCATTGAACTGCTAAATTAACAAATTACCATTGATTGCCACTGAAATATCAGAAAAAATACATTCTGATATAGAATAAATTAGAATAGAAGACTCTTTATTGTTTCATACAAATACAACAATATAAACTTAGAACTAAGATTACACAGAAAGAAGTGTTACAATTGGCGGTCTTATCGCTAATAGCGATCTCTTCCAGACAACCAAGATAGAATTTTATACAAAGATAGAAAAGTATTCAATGCGTTTTTCACAATTGACCAATGACCAATCACAGTGCGGATATAAAAATAAAACATTGTGAATAATTGTGATTTGTTAAAGTCCGCTCTGCTTAAAAAATAAATTCAAGGTACTTAATTTCTAGACTATAAATGTCGTGGCAACTACTACTACTACTACTGGACGTGACTATAAAGGGGTGCAAGGTTTCTGGTTAAGGGTCATAATAATAATATACAGCGATGTGAAGGAAAGAAAACCCACACGACTAATTCGGGCATAATAATATAAAGCTTAATAACAAAATTTAAGACATGGTGTTGAATTATCTAAATAAATTTATTAAAAGAAAACGTAACTGATTGATTGATCTATCAACGTACAGATAAAGCCACTGATCACATAGACTTGAAGTTCAGATATACATGTAGTATAGATATTGTGACATCCACTGAGTCAGAATAGGGCGAAAACGCGTGCGCGTAAGCTAGTTTATCCGTAAAATGGCAGAGATAGAGCATGTGAATTTAATTAATAATATTAAAGTTACCTTGCATTCGGCCAATTCAGTTTTAATCGGTTTAGTTCACAAGATGAATCAAACGTAGTGTGTCGTACTCCACTGTCCTGGGCAAATTTCATTTGCTCCGCTGTTTTGACAGGCATTGCGTAAATTATGCTCCTGAAAAGAAAATCTTTAGGAATGTAGTCGATACATTATAATAGATGCAATCTACAGTAGCTGCTGATAATATTTATCTAAATATATAAAAGGAAAGCGTGACTGACTAAGTAATTGACTGATTCATCGACACATCTTAAACCGCTGAACGGATTGAGTTGAGTTGGTAATTTTTTGAGTGAAGTTACATTTCTTGACTATTTTTTTATCCGTAGTACTGTATCCATTTATATATAATATTATGTACGATATTATAAAAAATCTTTTGAAGGCTCCAAGATTTAAAGGCACAGTTATTTATTCAACTGGAAAGCAGTCCAAGGGTTTCATAAAAGTACAAAGTTCGAAATCGATCCCCTGCATTATAAAGTTAAGCTCTTTGAGATACCTAGTTCCTAAGCTAGGACTTACGTTGGAGGAACGTTGAGTTGCTTTATTTTATTTATTTCTCCGGGCGATGCGCAATCGAAGCCGAGCCCCAAGGCGATTGCAAGCTTCACCATCATACTGTAGTCATTAGACTTCATCGCTGTTGAGAATTGCATTATATAGGTAATAATGTTATTTCTTTTGAAATAACCAGACAGTGTTCATAAAAAGGTAGGAATAGGTACGTGGGATTTCATTGAACATCATTAACTATTTTATTTGTCTGCCATTAACGGAGGACTAAGTTAAGAGGGGAAGGCTTATGTCTAGCAGTGGACAAACTCATTTCTCATCTTTCACATCTCTTAATTCATTTTATTTTAGAAAATTTAAAAGACATAAGTAAATGTCCACGCATATGAGGTATATTGGCTCAGAAGAGAACTGACAAAATATTTAAAATTTTCATTTCTATTTCTATTTCAATACTCAAAAACTGCACTAGTATTCGAGTCATAGAATATAACTGCAGGGCTATTCACTTAGGGAACCCAACCGAATACCGAATTGTCAAAAATGTATGAAATGACGTGACATGACATGTCAAGTTGTATCTACATAATACGTCATTTCATACATTTTTGACAATTCGGTATTCGGTTCGGTTCTTTCACGGATAAGTGAATAACCCTGCTGAATATGAACACACATACATTTCTAACGTTAATTGCGAGTTAATTCTGAAGTTTGTAGTAAAAGTCTACCTAATGATGAATTACTTCGAAATGTGTGTCTGTTTGTCTCTTACCTCTTAACGTTGAAACTACTGAACCGATTTATATGAAATTTGGAATAGAGATAGACTCGGGAAAAGATATAGAATAATTTTTATCCCACATGATATTATATTTTTTTAACACCACGGGACGTTACTAGTTTCTAAGAAATCTTACCGTAGAAAATTTGTATCCTCGGCATTTTAGTTCTAAACTTCTGTACACAGCGGTAAGCGGCGTCGAAGTCGAAAATAAAAAATGGTTCCCTCTGGCATCCACTCTTTATCATTGCTTCGGCGACTTCCCTCGCCGATTTATCTCTCAGCACCAAGATTGAAGATGTACCGTCGGTGCATTTATGTTTGTTGGCCCTTGACATTTTCTGAAAATAATGTTATAAGAAAACTACGTACGTACTTATTGAATATCAAGCTAATTCTGTGAGACTGTAACTGACAAGAGATGTGTAAGGCTCGTATTGTTACATAAATAAATTGTGTAGTTTCACAGTGTGTGATTTTTCGCATAAGAAATATCGCACAATAAAAAATTAAATCTAATTATTTAATTAATCACTTAACGAAATAACAGTAACATTTATTTTTATTCAATTAAATACGAGTATGATATCGGCTAGGACTACTAAAGTGACGTCACTCAGTAATCCTCATGACGATAAAAAGAACAACGAAAAAGGGATGCTATCACACAAATGCAAAAGTTGTGAGTGTGTATGTTTGTTACTTCTACACGCCTAAATCGGTGGACCGATTGAGCTGAAATTTGATACAGAGATAGCTTAGACCCAGGAATAACACATATTAGACTACAGTAAAGCCGCTGGGCGAAGCTAGTATTTTATAACAAAAATTATATTAACTTACGTATGCCGTAGGTAAGACACGTATAACCCAAATTGAATGAGTGTAAACTAAATAATTCATGTACGAACATAAGTTATAAGATAGCTAGTCACAAAAATAATATAATTTAAACTCTATTTAGTATGCACTGCTATGTCGGCAAAATTTAAATAGCACATGTCGATTATTATATCCAGGGTGATAATTTATTTACTTTAGTACTCTGTTCCCTTCAGTCTTGTATTTGAAGAAAATTTATTGAGATGGAAAGAATGCAAACAATATAAGAATAAATAATGATACACTATTGGCATTTACACACAAAATAAATACAGTATTAACAAGTGAATTAAATTAAAAATTTAAAAAACCCCCAACGCAATACGTAATTTACCATTTTTTTGATGGCGGCCATCTTGGATTTTAAATTTTATATAGTGGGATGTATTCTACTCGTTAAGCCCTTTCATTTGATACCCATATTGAGGGGGTCGTGGAAGAAAAAAGTAATCCGCCATTTTGTAGCGGCGGCCATCTTGGACCGATTTCCACCAAACATGGCTAAGAACACTCTCGACTTACTCTACTTTCAAACAAAAAAAACAAAATCAAAATCCGTTCATCCGTTTGGGAGCTATGATGCCACAGACAGACACATACACACACACACAGACAGACAGACAGACAGACAGACAGACAGACAGACACGTCAAACTTATAACACCCCGTCGTTTTTGCGTCGGGGGTTAAAAACAAATACATATAGCAGAATTCTGTGCACGCTGACACGCTACCAGGCCCATGAAACTCAGTACAATAGTCGGCGAATAATTACCTACTACTACTACTACTACATTGAACACGTAATGTGCGTATACTCATCATAGTGTGTGTAAACTACGCAGGGTTGATACGAAACTCACTTTGCAGCAAGTGGTACGAGTTGTATCGACTAGATGGCGCTCTTTGCAACATTCGACAGGGTCCATAAAATATAATTATTGTGTAATATTATTTTCGTTATTGAAACTTATAACTTTGCAACTTTTTACTTTATAACTTTGTTATTGGAAAGTGTATTAAGTTATTGAATATTGAATTTAATAAGAAAACTATCTAGAAATTAAACAGGCATTTTTAAATATCAAATAAGTAATATTACGATCACGACTTTATTCATTGGAAAGCTAAAATAAGTTCAGATTATTGTAAGAATAAAACTGGTTTGTAAGCATTGACACACCGTACGATAACACCAAATTTGTATTCTTATATTATGTACGCACTATTGATTACTGTCAACCCTGTGCATAAGGCCAACTCGCGGGCCACTTGGCGGGGAGGAAAAAAAATTGGCGGGGGAAGGTGAGTGTCGCTTCTTTACGTAGTAATAGTTTCTATTCTTTGACGCTACCATCTGACCGTGGAGCACTTGGATTTTCTGTAGATTGGCGTGTGCCCGTGTAGACTGCGGCCGCGGCTAGTTACCACCAACTGGACAAAACCACGTTGCCAATCGGTCATTGTGACCGTGTTCCGGCATAATGTTCAGTGAAGCCAGGGGTATTTATCCCGCCTTCTAGGTAGTCTGCTACCATCTACGGCAGCACCTTAAAAAATATTATAGAAATTTTGTTCTTTTATTAGGGATTTTTTATACATCCTGTATTTGCAATTCCATCAATATAACTATGTATATAAGAGTAGGTGGTACATTTTATTATTATGCCAGCTGATAAAAGTATACTTAATTTGTACAAGTGTTACTAAACATGTTAATTAAATAGTAAAATAATGGGATGCTACTTTAATCAATCGATTGTCGATCAAGGCCGTGGATCGTTGGACGAAAGCTTAAGATCTCATCGATAAATGGAAGCATGTGTTATTTGCATTTTTGATATTGACGACCAACGTTTATTGAGAAAAAACAAGTAAACAATACTACAGCAGTAAAGAGAGAGTAGTTGGGATTAACATTTGATGCTGAAAATCAACGCCGCGCAGGACCTGCCTGGTACATGCTGAGCCTATTCCAGTTATCAGTGGATTGTCTGTGTTGTATTTTTTCTTTTATGTAATTTTCCTTTTGTTTCATAATGTTTAATTCTAACATGTCACTACAATATGTATCTTTTTACTGATAATAAATATCTTCTTTTTTATCTTTATCTTTTATCCTTAACACTTGTATTCACCACGGATCGGCCACACGCCTATCTACAGAAATTCCTAACCACTGTCAGATGGCAGCTTACCTAGAACTAAAATATAGTAGGTAATGTATTTTCTACAAGTAGGTATTTAATACATGATATTTAAAGGAGTTTTAATTAAAACAAAATTGTCATTTCAATTAATTTTAATTCATACAAAAATTACGTATAAATTATAACTAAAAATGGTGTAAAAGATGATAAACTTATAAAAATATTCTTGATTCCCTTCGTAAGTTTCGTCTTGTACTCTCTGGGAACGCTGATTTTAGGCTGATGCTGAAAAGTAAAAAGTCTTAATTAATTTTTTGTTAAAATTCTAAAAGATCAGTAGAGATGTGGTAAAAAGTATTGAAACTAAAAACATACAATTACCTACATGATCTTAGAACTAGTAATTTAAAACTAAATTACTAGTTTAAGCCAAGAAGGGGTTAATCCCACCTTCTAGGTTTAGTTTTCTATCATTTACGGCCGCATCGTCCTTTAACATCACGCGAGATCGTAGTCAAAGGAAAACCTATATGGAATTTAAAAAATAACAATTGGATCCACAATGGGCAAATAGTAAATGTTCAGAGGAACGTGTTCAATGATTTAATGCTCACTGCACAAGTCCCTGTAATATTAAAAAAAAACTCTCAAGTAGCCATTATATTGGGATAAAATTTCTTTGATTGGGAACGGATAAGTGTCATAACTCATCAGAGCAACCCGGCACCCACTCGCCACCGCCACGTCGCGCGGCGTCCACGCGTTGACGACAGGTGGACGCCGCGTTAGAACCAACGAACGTCGCGCGGTCAACCGGTGGACCCGGCGCGGTCAACGAGTGTACGCCGCGTGATACAAATATACAAATACAAATCCTTTATTCGCTTACATGTTTACAAGTTTACAGATCTTATTGTTTAAAATTTTCAAGTACTCCATGTCTCACCGTCAAGCATGCAAAATTTTATAATGATTAAAAACCTATTATATTGTTAAAATTAACAAAAGGAATATTCACACTCAGAACATTTTAGATTATTGGATTTACAAATCTTAAATTTAAATGTCCATATTAGCAACTAATAAGTTCAAATACGATGAACGTGATTCGCGGGTAGCGCTCGGTTAACTCGGGACCAACGCAAGGCAAGCATGCGAGCAGCAGGTTGTCACCGCGTGGTCCACCCGCTGTCCGCGCGCGAACGCCTCGCGACCGAGGCGATCCGGCGGCCTTACGGAGTTGATGTAGTGAGCGCATGCCCATACAAATCCATATAAAGAATACTAATCGCACGAGGCGAGGCGGTGCCGAGTGGGTTTCGGGTGGCTCTGATGAGTTATGACCCTAAGATACCCTTTGTAATTTAATACCTTCCACTGGAGGCGATGCTGCCACTTCAGGCGCAGGGGCAGGTGCTGGTGCTGCAAAAATTAAAAATTCTCTATATATTTTGAAGCGGTGGTGGCCATAGGTTATATGGTGTAGATCTAATTCTATACTATTGAGTTCAAATCCCGGCCCCGCTACAATGACTTATAATAATTATTAGTTAAGTTTAAATGAAAGAAGAAGAATTAATGATGATAATGATGAAGTTTGAATGTAGGAAGCATCCATTCAGTGTTCAGCACTTTTTGTGGTGGCTGAACAAATCTATTCTCGAATAGTCGTTGCTGTAAGTCTCGACTTTACAGCAACGACTGCAATGGTCTAAAAATATAGAAAAAATCTAGAAGGTTCAGGGTTTGAGTGTGATGTAAGTGTTAGTTCATGAACAAATCATCATGCATTTTGACGCCATTAGATGTTGAAATAATAGCCCTCTATTCTCTACTATTCCTCTGCCCTGTATATTTCTCTATTATACCTGGCGCTTCAGCAAGTGGTGGGGCTGGGGCCTCCGCTGGGGGCGCGGCGGGGGCTTCTGCAGGCGGTGCTGCGGGGGCGGCCGGTGCCCCTTCCGCGGGCGCTGGGGCAGGAGCGCCTTCAGCAGGGGGAGCTGCCGGGGCCCCTTCCGCCGGCGGAGCCGCTGGGGCTCCTTCTGCTGGTGGGGCCGCTGGGGCCCCTTCAGCCGAGGGTGCCGCTGGTGCACCTTAAAAGATAATACAATGCTTTTATCAGCTGGTCGCAGGTAGATATTAAACTCTGTTCCCTTCAGCTATACCCAGCACGACTAGTCTCTCCATAGATTTTGTGATTATGTTCCCGCCAGGGACAAATATTTGTATTACCTACAGATACATGTTTCTGTTCTAGGACACTTGCTGTATCTTTTACATAAGTATATATTTATAATATGTAAGGAATGTATTTATAAGTAATCTATCCATTATCTGGCCACCAAAACACATGGAGTTGCTTAATTTGGGCGTGGATAGCATTAACTTAATAATTCTAATAAATAGATTCTAATCACACTGCTGAATAAATATAACAAGTACCTTCAGCCGGAGGTGCAGCCCCATCTGCAGGCGGGGCCGCTGGGGCCCCTTCTGCGGGGGCTCCTTCCGCTGGGGCCCCTTCAGCCGGGGCCCCCTCAGCCGGCGCACCTTCACCTCCTTCCTGTTACAGCAATAAAATATTACTTAATTTGTTCGTGGCTCTAGAATTCAGCAATATATTAAGAAGCTCATCGTGATCGCAAAAGCATGAAGTGATGGAGCGTTCGTGAAGATATAGAAGTTTACAGCCATTAGTATGTGCAATGTGCAAGTGATAGTGAAAAGGGGACAACCCCGGGAGTGGTAGTATCGCAACGACTCTACCCGTCTATAATATATAAAATGTCTTTACTCTGCCACACCTACGTCACTGTATCGGATTGTCTGTATTTACGAACAAAACAAAGTGTCAAAAACACTTGGCGAAGATAATTTTGACTCGTACATACCTATAGGGTGACGTGATGTGGCACCAGATGATACATTACCGCATATTTTATTAACAGCAATAATAATATAATATACTTGTGGATCCAGTCCCTTATGGCAAAATTGTTTATCTGCATAGTGATTAATTATAACAACGCTGGTATAAAATATAGAGGAATGTACAATATTAAATCGTGAGTTATGTGAAGGTAAATACTGAAGCGCTGTAATCAACTCAATCAAATTAAAATCAGTCCCAGTGTATGTCATAATAATTATTAATTGAGAAATGAAAAATGTTATTCAACGTAAAATTTAAATTATGTAAAATAGGAGTGGATTTAATATTACTTTGTCAGTTTTCGGACGTCGGGTCGCAGTGTATCAATTATTTTATTGCAAAATGTTGCCGTTTTGTGCTAAAGCAATTAATGTCGTGAAGCTTTAAAATATTAACAAAATGTTTGCATCTGTTAAAATGATGAATTTGCTTTATGAAAGCTTTCAGTTAATAAATAACTAATTAGAATTGATGTTTACTCGTAGCGTATTGGCCCTTCTTGTGTCTGATTTAATTTTCATAACCACACAATGGTAGGAATGTTGGTATGAGGTACAAAGATCGCTGTATTTGACAGACTAAATAATATTTATTTATACTGAATTTTAAAGACATTAATTTACCTTAATCATACCCTTTTCAAGTTTCTAGTACTTATCTTGTATTTATTTTTTTCTTTTACAAGATATTCTTTTATAAAAATAGATACTACGCATTATATTTACATATAAGTATGCAATACGCTACGAATTTTCAAAGCTGATTTTCCAAGATATAGGTACAGCCATTTTAAGTTTATATAAACTTACCGATAAAAACTGCTACATTCAGCAACAATTTTTGGACACTAATATGAAAAATACTTGTGAATGTTCGTGAATACTACTTTAACGTAATATTTGTATGAAACGCCAGCAGTTCTTTTGACTACACTAGAAACAAGTAAGATACTCGTATCATGAGTCTAACACGTTCCCTATCTTTCACAGAAGGTATCTGCTTCAGTTGGAAATATTATCACACTCAAACGAAAGTTTGTGAGTGAGTGTGTATGTTTGTTACTTCTTCACGTGTAAACGGGTGGACCGATTGAGCTGAATTTTCGTATAGAGATAGCTTGGACCCTGAAAAAACATATAGGCTAGGCTGTAACTGTACAGCGGGTAAAACAGCTGGGTGCAGTATTTATACTAGTGGTAGGCTACATCATCATCATCAGCCTGTGTTCGTCCACTGCTGGACATAGGCCTCCCCCATGGCACGCCACTCAACTCGTTCCCCCGTCTTCCTCCTCCACCCGCTCCCCGCGACCTTCCGGATATCGTCACCCCATCTCGCCCAAGGACGCCCTACACTACGTTTGCCAGAGTTACCGACATAGCCGAAAGGATTAGCAAGTTGAAGTGGCAATGGGCTGGTCACATTTGCCGCAGAACTGATAACCGATGGGGTACATGGGTTTTAGAGTGGTAGGCTACGGCCGTGGTTATTTACTACCCACTGAAAAAAAGCGTGTCACTAAGCGGTCATTATGACCAAGTTCCGACATGATGTACCTCTACAGTGAAGCCACGGAGATATATATCCCGCCATCTAGGTTTAGTCTCCTACCATCTACGGTCACATCGTCGCACGCGAGATCAGTCGGATGATTGTGGTGTGTGTTTTTATGTATGTCACCTGATTGCATCTAAACCGCTGAATGGGTCATTAGGACTCACAAAAAACCCTATGATTCAAAATACCCACATTGTGAATCAGGTATTGTAAAATTCGCAAAATATATGTATGAAATCCTCATTTATTTTTCGTGAGTGAATAGGAATCTGTATAATGGCCAATGTTATGGAAACAACATATTTTTCAGAGCTTATATAGATTACACTAATGGCTTATCCTGAAAGAGTCCTCGGATGATTCAGTTGAAAATTATCAGCTCTTTTCTCATTTTATATCAATTATATCTAAATATATAAAAGGAAAGTATGACTGATTGACTGACTGATCTATCATCGCACAGCCCAAACTGTTGAACAGATTGGGTTGAAATTTGGAACACAGATAGGTTTTATGATGTAGACCTGCGCTAAGGATTTCTTCGCGCGGGCAATGCCGCGAGAATAAGCTAGTTATAAATACGACTGAAATTGTCGTTTATCTGATATTATAATTTATTTCATTAACTGTATAATGAAGTGCCAAAGTTAATTATATAATTACGTTGGTAATATTGTTTCCTTCAAAATACCAAAGTTAATTAAATCACAATTACTTTTGGAATCAGTGATGTATCCACAAATTGTGGACGTATATCTAAAGCCGGGTTTACATCTACAAGGGAGGCAAGTTGTTTTGAAGTATCGCAATAAATAAAAATATATATATCAGCAGAAATCCTGCGAAAAATGGTCATAAACGTAGTTTACATAAAAAGTTACAGAGAAAGGTTGTTGTTGGTTGTATAGACACTATTAAGTTATTTTTGCAGATATAAACCTGACCTAAGTTTTTTGAACGGAACACTTAACAATAGGAAAATAACACAGGACATAAGGAACAGGGTACAAGGGACTATATAAATAACATCTACTACATATAAAATAGTACAGAAAATTATTTTATTATTTATCTTACAAAAAAATATTTAATAAATAAATAATTATAAAATTATGTTGACACGTTCAAATGGTTGGTCGGTAAAATACATATAATGAAGGAGCAAGTCGGCTGTACCGATGGTACTTAACGGTACCGGGATGGTAACGTGGCGATACCGTGGCGGTACCGTGGTAACCGTGGCGAGTCAGTGGCGTATCGCCACGGACCCTGTAGGGCAGGTGTATCACATGTCGACATAAAGTTAATAACAACTGTCAGATGGCACATAGGTCTTATAATTAATTTATAGGGATGGATTAATACTTCATGCCTCAACCTCTTCCTCTTTTACCTTCTGATCGCCGGGCTTGCCCTTGGACCAGTCTGGTTTTTTCTGAAAACGGAAAAAAATCGTTTGAATAAAGAAAATAGAGTCGTGTGCGTACCAAGAGCTATATATTCCAGTATACGCACACGACAACGTTACTTCTGTGAAGCTTTCATAAAATATAATACATGTGCCATATTGAGAACAAATGGTGCGACTCTTTGACACATCGTTCGTTCTCGAGCAGTCTTAAGTGCTTCTCTATGGAAAACCATAAAATACCATCTAAATCCTCTACGGACAAATTCAAACTAAAAGTGACTTGGTCCTAATTTCTGGTGATAGAAGATTTAGGACCAAATCACGTTCACACTTTCATCAGTACCAATACACATAATATAGTACATAAGCGCTGAAAAAGGCATCGATTTGACAAATCATTTACGCAATGGACCTGTAAGGCGTTACAAAAAGATATGAAACAATAATTGCAAGTGATTTGCCCAATAAACTCATAATGACATGAAATTTTTAATTACAAATTTCAGCTTATCTTTGATAAAAAACATAATAAGCAATTTATACTACGATTACAAAGATCAATTTTGATTTTAATGGGCAGATGCATACTTTTAAGTATCAATTAACCTTTTTTGTAACGCCTTGTATTTATATACACAGTACACAAGTGTATTCACGGCAAGGAGCGCTCGTGAATGGAGAACACATAAGCGAACTCATGTCTTAAGCATCTTTGCTTTCAATTCAACTCATGAAAAACGTGGACAACATTTCTTTGGTGAAATGAATACGCAAGTGTAATCTACACTAAGGGCAGTTTGCTTCCTAAAACGGCCAGTCTATTTGACTGATAAGCTGTGCCGAAATCATGCTGAGTGATTGAAAATTTTAAGGCTTTATTGATTACATTAGTTACCTTGCCACCTGCACCACCCTGTGAACCATTTTGATTTTATAACATTTATAAAAAAAATGAATTCATTATGTCGTGTGCCTAAAAGATGTTCAAATTTGTATATGTGCAGTGTAATAGACGTAAAATAAACTGATTTATGAATAGATTATGTACAGCTGTTAGCCCTATCGACGTTGATCCCTTTACAAATCTCTATCAGGAAATGTTAGTCACTGACAAAAAAATAGGCCATTGAGTTTCTATTTTTCAAAGGATTTGCGAAGCTTTCGGGGTGAAGCTCGAATAAAATAAACTTGCATTTCAATTCAGTCGCTGCGAAAGCCTTTGGGGCAGGGTCTCAATTAAATATTCACAAGAAAGAGAAGCTATTTATACGCCGCGTAACCCAAATTGTTCTCACCTCGTGGCATGTCGGGTATTGGGTGTTTCAAACTCAGATATTGATAAGAAAGTGTTTTATTTAAATATAAATTTAATTTAAAGTTAATGTTAATGTCATCGCATAGATGACGTGGGAAATTAGCTTAAAGATTGTCTACTTCTTGCCGATAGCCCAATCAGCTTTCTCCGCTTTCTTGGCCTGTAGGAACGTGAGCCGGTTAATGTTTCCTATCATGATTAGTGAAGAAATAATGTATAGTATACATGTACCTTAGGGGTAAAATGTCCTTTGTCTTGTAAGGACTACGTAATGAATATAAAAGAGCAACATTTTCATATAGATGGTTAAGGTAAAGATAAAGAGATTCAAATAGTGTTGTATGAGAAGAAAGACTATGTTTCTAATAATTTGTTAAAATACATTGTACGAGTAGGTGTGTACCTATAGTACGAAGAATGTTTGTAAAATACACTCAATTTTAGAAAAAAAATTGTGTAATTTTCTGTAAATATATTTACCTCTTTGTCTTCTTCTTCAAGGGTGAATTCCTTCTTTTTGACAACCTTCAATTGGTTACGGAAGTTGAATTCGGCGGCCTTCTTCTGGAGCTTGGCGAATTTGTTCTCGTATTTGGACACCTTCTTTAGTGTGGGCTTCAGGCTGTAAAATAAAACATCGTGGTATTACAAACTATAGGTATATGATGACTCTAAGTGGTGGTGGTGATATGTGGTATAGATAAAATGTAGGTTTTCCTTTATATTTACCGGTGTGGTTGAAGAGACTCAATAGCAAAACCTTTTGGGTCAGTTATTAGGACCTTACTCAATATTCTACTACGATTCGCTTCGGAAGGGATGGAGAGATTTGAATCTAACGTTTTAGGACATCCTACTTATCGAATACCTAGATAAAACGTTGGACTCGTTTCGTCTATCTACATGCATAAATTTATTTAAATGTAACTAAAACTTGTTAAAGCAAAAAAACATACATAATAATTATTTCACTTTTTTTATGGTTGCTCGTTATTTTTGCACAGTTCGCAATCCAAACCCTAATGAACGTGAAATATTCTGACGAATTTCTCGCGGTTTCGAGCGAGAGTGGAGGCTTGTTTTAAGTCTTTTGTTAGTAGTTTCATATTTAATATCTCGGCACAATGTACCCGGCGATACAAAGGCCGGAGTGCACCGAGCAAACCCGCGGAATAACATTATACCGGTAATTGTATTCCGGGACACATCCTGCGTCCCTCTTGTGGCACAAACTTGCACTGGGGGTCGCATTTCGAGCTTAATGGTCTGAACATTTTAAATGCATATTTCGGATGTTTTTACTTTAAAGTGCTGATGAGAAAATAATTATCATCACTGAGTTTTACTTCTGTATAAGATGATTCCTGTAGTCATTTTTATGGTTTGAAGCTTCCGTAAATGGGAAAATAATTCTAATTACGCGATTTTTTTTACTCATTCACACCTAACCGTTTATGTACATAGTAAATAGGTAACCTAGACGATATAGGTAACTATGAGTTAAACGTATATAATATGAATTTACGAACATTATAATATCATTATAAGGGTCTCATCATTTAAAAGGGTCAAGAGAAGATGTATACTATAATATACTTACAATTTTCCTCTGAGGTCGTTGACTTGAGAGTTCAGGTCGGAGATCTGGCAAAATATAATTAAATTAAAACGCGTGCCTCAAAACAGCGGAAAACGAAAGATCGCTCAAATGAAACGAAAACAATTCAAATACAGATAGATTCCTCGTTATTGTTATTAAAATATCCATTTATCTTTACTTAAAGCTGTTTCCCTTTCATTTCATAAGCCCTTTCAATTTCCAACATGAAACGTGATAAAAAGGAAGACAAACTCAATTTATAGAAGAGTTTAGTGTTATATTTTATACTGGAATGTTTATGTTTAGTTCCAACTGATACTTCAATGAGGGTCAGATGTTTTATTAAAAAGAAAAATCAAAATTATTCAGGATAGAAAATAGTACTTTTAGTTATATTACCGAGAAAATATCAAAGATTGAAAACATTTCACAAGTTTACTTGTTACTATTCTACTGCAAAATACAAGAAAACTTGCGCAATGTTCATAAATGATGGAGGATCATGCATGTATCGAAAACAGATAAGCTGTCACAAGATATGAAAAGATCACGCAAGCGTTCACAGCAGTAAAAAGAAATGTAAACACAATTAGTATAACCAGAAAAGCACAGAACAAGATATAGAGCTGAGCGAAGATTAGGCAGTGTTATTTGCGAGCTTGAAGAACAGGTTTCTTTGTAGTCTGTTTACTGAGAGAGATAGAAGATCTGTCCCGTACCCTATGATACTGTGGCCTCCTGTATCTTTGCCTGTGCTCTTTATGGATTATCTTCCTCGAACTCTCGCTATATCTTCTATCTATAGAGACTAGACGTGCACATCTACTTATCGTGCCGCGCATTGGTAGCTGGTCGTCGGCAGCCCCTGTGGCTCGATCATATGCACTATCCACAAGATTTACATAAATATACATAGTGCGGTATAATACATGTGCAATGAAGGAGCACTATAACGCACGCCTGCGATCGGAACATGCGCTAAATCAATCCAGTGCATCTCAGATCCAAGTCATCCAGTGATCGAAGTTGTAGCTTATCGAGCGCTGTTCGGTTCTCTATTAGTCTATCAGGTAATTTCTCAATGTACAATGCAAATTATTAAGAGTACCACGTTGCATACAGTTGAAGTGTATCATGGAGTGACGGTGCAAAATCGATCAGAAATCTTGCAATAACAGTGGCAGTTGTATGTAATGTTGGTTATGTGTCGGGTATGTGTTGGACTCGCAAGTGAGCATAGTATACACCACTTCGTGTCCCGTATAAGTGATGCAAATGTATGCCGAGCGACCGAGAACGCCGCGGGCTCGGACCGGGGGAAGGATGGGCAACATCGACCAGAGCATGGCACTTTCTAATCACTCGGTGTCCATACGGGTTGGCAAAAAGGTATAAAGGATCTCAGCAACCGAAAACGCAAACATATCGCGCGGTATATAACGGTACATTCATGAAAGTTGGAGATTTGGAACAAGAAGTTTCACTTACACTATGCACTTGCGTGTGCAAATAAAGGAACCCGTCCAGCGTTCCAATTACTGCTCATCGACTACAGTGAATGTTATGAAAAAGAGAAAATTCAGTAAGGCCATTAACTCGCCATCAAATGAAGCGTCACACTGGCGGATGCAGCGATTATAATGTTCGATTATTGTATTCGTAACACACTTTTAAGATATTATTAAAGTGCCATACTATATCAGGGTTGAATTAATCGGGAGTCGGAAGCGTCGACGGTTACAGTTTGACTGCACAGGCATGCAACAGGCAAAGCAGAGAAGCAAACATGTAGCGAGCGCCTTCACTGACGGAGGCGCTCTGGCCGCGGTGACGTCACCGACGGCTGGAGCCATGGAGCGATGATGAGAGGAGATGATGGTACGACGAGATGTTGTCGATGATGTTATATATGGCATGCGCGCACGTACAGTATGATGTGTTATGTGACGCCGCGACGGTTACTGTAGTTAGTGTAGTTAATGGTGTAAGCTCATGTCGGATGACGCGCCCCGTCCGATCGATTTTGCACCGCACTCTCGCCTCTACTCCCGGACACATCCGCACACACGCGCTCTACAGTACAACACTAACTAACGACCTCCGCGTTATTTACAGTTTAACACCAAACAACCGAAAACTTACAAAGCGTTACAATGTGGAAACACGTATTGTCACACGCGCACGTCTGTTACATATATTCGATGATTGTGGTATTCACAATGGTTATAAAGTATTGGTCAATACCTCAAAATCTCTTTTCCTGACTTCATGTTCCAAATCCCACTTCTGGCCCTCACACACATACATGCGGTCATAATACTCCTGTATTATTCTCTTGAGCATTGCTATAGAAAAAGGAAAGACAGATTATTGAGCCAGCGGAATGAGCATGGGCATCGTGTGAGTAACCTGCGTCTGTCGACGGAGCCACCAGTGCATGTGTGCTGTGAGCCGTACAACTATCGCTCGACTGTACCAGAGTAGTAACAACTAAATCAGACTCAAATCAGAATGCATTCCCAATCCTATTTGTTGCAGTTTACCTCCATTTTCCTAATTTGGATCGCTCGTTCTAGTTCATATTTATCCCCCTCAAGGTTGTATATCCTGTGCCAGTACATTTGACATACGGTCTGCAGTTCCGCTAAACAGAAATAATCATATGTTTGTGAGTACATGCGTCGCTAGACATGGACAGTGTCGTAGTGCAGACTGCAACTGTCGCCGGTCGAGCATCGCATGGACCGCTACGAGAACGTTCGCGCCGAGCGCGAGCATGTTCGCATCGAGCGCGAGCGTGCCGCGGAGACGTCGTGTGGTGTGTTCGTGTGCTCGCGACTGGGACTCTAACTGGCAGATCTAAGCGGAAGCGAAGCTACGTTTAACATGGGACCAAATGGACAGTATACTAGTGTACATAATCTACGAGTGTGTTATGATCAATTCGAAGTCTATGAATATCTACAGTATCAAACTTCGGAGTCGCTACAACGCAACGGGTCGTTGTTATTTAGCTCTTTCAACATTTATTTATTTGTTATCCACACTGTTAAAGTAGGTTTATTTATTTTCAGCTCCGTAAATTCGATAAACATATAATTTGCTGCGAAAACAAAACAATATATATGACTAGTCACAATGTCGGCATGAGCTACGCAAACGAGAGCGTGGTGTGCGCCCCAAGCGGGTCAGACCTCGAGCGCTCTCCGGGCCACCTCCATCTCGTGATCGTACTTCTCTTCTTCCAGCTTGGTGATACGCTGGTGGTACCCGGTAATGATGCTCGTGAGAGCCGCTACAACAGTAACAAGGTTTACTCGCGCGTACGCGTACACCCTACCGTCGTTGATTGGTGATGACGTCATACCCCAGCCATCGCATCGTGGACGTACAGAAGCTCAGAGGTGAGACACGGAAAGTTTAGATATTAGAAAAATAGAAGGTAGTAAGTCAATTAAACGATATCACATGGAGCTTAGAAGAATTAACGCATTAGATAGATGGTTAGGCCTCAGGGTCGAAGGAGCCGCGGCCCGCACAACCTTTAGCGTTAAATCTGTTAAACCAGTCTGCGTAGAGAGAACACGCCACTTGGACATATCACAGAGAGAGTTAAACGATCAGATATTATGAAGATGAAAACTTGTGAGTCGTGTGAGTTCGTGATAGAAGAGTTGCTCCATCGCAGCTCGTCTCACTACCTCCATATCTTTCCTTTTAACAATGTACTCCAGATCGAACTTTTGGTCTTCGAGCTGGGTGATGCGCTCGTGGTAAGTTTTGCAAGTCCTCTTTGCTTCATCTGTATAATGCGACATAGAAAATTGTAACCAGTGTATTATTAAGACATGATAATGTAAATGTTTTCCGATGTGGGAAGTGTGGCACTGTTTTATAAACAATGTTTACTGTAAATGTTATTACAGTTTTAAGTATCATTAAAATAGGAAAATGATAGATACCTTCATTTGCATCGCTAATGTTCTTGGGTTTACCACATCTCTCCTCGATGATGCGCCTCCTCTCGGCGGCTTTGCGTTCCTGTTCCTTTTTGAGTTCCTCAGCGGCCTTCTTACGGAGCAACAACTGTGGGAAACGACGCATTTTGTCACTTTATGTACTTAGATAATACATAGGTACTTCCAGCAGTATAAGGACTCCCCCATATTGGGCGTCAACGACTTCGCGATTATCGCACAGCTCACCGCGCGACCGTCGAGTGTTGCAGATTAGTTGCCGCCGACATCATAATCGCGACTTTTAGGTCTAAGGTGAGGTTCGTCACCCGCTAGTAAGTCGTTGTCGCCCTATGTGGGGTGGACTTAAGAGCTTGGAGTATTTACTGGTCCAAGTATAAAAGGAGCTTAAGATTGTTGTACTTACCCTAAGCTTCTTCTTCCTCTCAGGTGTCATGAAACCCTTCTTGGCCTTCTTGGCTTTGGAGGCTTCCTCCATGCGCTTGCGCACCTCAGCGCGCTTGCGGTCGATCTCGGCCTGTTTGGCCTTCTTCGCCTGGAGACAGTCAATAAATAGTGTAATAGTGTGCCTATAGCTTTAAATTTAAATATGTGTGACTGTGTATGTATGTGTGTTTGTGCCTGTATTTTAATAATATGATGTACTAAGTGAACGTGTGTTTGTGTGTGTGTGTGTGTGTGTGTGTGTGTGTGTGTGTGTGTGTGTGTGTGTGTGTGTGTTGTGTGTGTGTGTGTGTGTGTGTGTGTGTTTGTGTGTGTGTGTGTGTGTGTGTGTGTTTGTGCGTTTTATTGTGTCATTTGTGTATCTTTATTCATGTTACAAATCTAGTTTATAATTTATTTTAATAGTCAAAATTTTTTTGTATGCTGTTTTTTTTATGTGTTGTTGTAAATAAAACTTTTTTCTTTCTTTCTTAAATTCTAAAAACATTGAATAAAATGAGTGAAGTATATAATGTGATGTGTCAATGTCTCCGTTTCTTCTTGTACTTTACCTCCTCGAGACGCTTCTTCTGAAAAAGAAAATAAATAAACATTAGTTCCTAGCTTTCACACTATTACTGTGCATTTCAAAATGTATGATTTCCAAAAACTATCCACAACAATTTGAATTTGCATTTATTTATACAATTTCTCTATCAAATAAAATCACATTTTATTAAGTTTTGCAATCATTTCAATATCTTTTTTTTAATAGTTATAAATATATTTTGTAATAAAATCTAGCATTGAATACTTGATCGTATAATATTATAAATATGTTGTTGAATCTTTTGGAAACCACACATTTAACCCTATTAATCACAACGTTCCGAAATTGGCACATTTTATAACACTCATAGATTGATTTAATATAAAAGTAATATAGTCAAATGACGGCCCTGAGTAGCTATGGAACTAAACATAATATGTGTGCTAGTTTACATCCGGTCTATCCGTTATCTAATTATTAATACGAGAAACAGAACAAATAAGGACCATAGTAGACATAGTACGAAAACCATCGTATTGAATTAGAACTAATTTCCGAGGTAATGCAAAAAGAATTATCCGAACTCGGTCCGCCCTTTTCCCTAATTCATTGTCCGCCCTCGATCACATTTAGATCCCACGCAAAACAAAGGCGCTCTAAATATTACACAAAAGTATAAAGGGTGTTCCAAGAATGTGCCATAAATGGGACGTTATGTTATAAAGGGTTATAAACAAGCAAACAAATAGTGTAATATAGCTAAATATTAATAGTGCAATGGCTACATAAAGTGTTTTGATTAATAACTGCCTTATAAATAGTTCTGTTACAGTGCAGTTGTGCAGTTCTTAGTGTGCTTAGTGAATTCTTAATTATATTTTTGGTAGTGTTTATTCTAAGTCTTAGTGTTTGATAGTCGAACTTGAAGACGTATAAAAAACAGTAATTTGCAAATATATATCTAAATAATTTATTAAGAAATATGTATAATGCATATCGCTCTTAAACCTGGGTCTTTTTATAAGCGTACACGGCACACGGAGACATAAATTACTCTATCATGCTATCAATTTAAATGTAATGGGTGACACTTATTATTATTACTAAATATTATAACTATTAGAGTATAATAATTCACAATTTGTTATAAGAACGTTTAAAATTTGTTCTCATACACTCGGAAACATGAATCTCGTTTCAACAGTCTTCAAGAACGACTAACGCTATTACGTCTATACCTTATTTATTTTTAAATTCATTTTATAATTTATTTATCTTTTTTAATACTTATATAATTAATTTAATAATTATTATCCTATTATCACATAGTTAGAAACAGTGCGAGAGCTAGCTTGTGTAACCTAAAAGTTATTATAAATTAAACACTTTTAAATTTATTTAGTAGTTTTTTCTAAAGCTTTTTAGTTATCGTTTTATAGTGATTATTTCTATATGTTGCTTTAATTTAATTATTATTATAAGTTAATAGTTTCAATGCCATGAAACTTGCTGGTTAGCAAAGTTTTTGGCAACTAATGTCGACTTACGACCTCTCAATAAAAAATCTATGAAAAATAAAATGCTGTAACAAAAATGTGACATAATTAACTATTTTTTTTGAAATTTTGATGAAAATGTGTGTGAAAAGTATCCATGGACCTATGTAAATAAAAAAATCTATATGAATTTCGTAAATGATATACTAAGAAAAATATTATATTTTGTAAAATATTTGTTCATGTGTAATGTGTACACCTATGTATGTGTTTGTAATTTTCAACTGACATAAAATAACTTTGATGTAGGTAAATTCGTATATAAAATTTGAGAAACATATTTGGTGTATCCTAAATTGCGGTTCAGACGCCAAGCCCACATTCGTTTTGGGAATGTAATAAAAAAATGCTGCGATTTAGCACTTATATGAGATTTAGGGTGAAGACGCGCTACATCACGCCTTGCTATAAAAAACGCAGTCTCCACGTTTGAACCGGACCCAACTAATAACAGTAAATGTGTAAGTTTGTTAATCCAAACAAATAATTACCTAAGTCTCGAGGAGATATAGTATCTAGTACTATTTGTTGAATCCACAGCAACGTCGTCCAATGGCGGCCATCCAAGATAAGGTTTTGCGGGTGGTTGGGAATATACAATGAAACAGAAGAAATAAAAACAAAATATGTTAATATGTGAATCAAAAATGTCCTTAGCTTTTGTTAACTTTTAAAATTTACTCTAAAATATTAAGTTACAGTAATAAAACTATAGGAACAATACTGGTTGTAGGCTTCAGCCGTTGCTAGTTGCCACTCACTGGACAAAACCGTGTTGCCAAGCGATCATTATGTGATCGTGTTCCGGCATGATGTTCAGTGAAGCTACATTTTAAATTATAATAATTAAGCTTAGGGAACAAGGCTTCGGCCGTGACTAGTTACCACCCACTAGACAAAACCGTATCGCCAAGCGATCATTGTGACCGTGTTCCGGCATGATGTCCAAGGAAGCCAGGGAGGGATTTATCCTACCTTCCACAGCCGCATCATCGCTTAACATCACGCGAGATTATAGTCAAAGGCTTACTTATAATGTACGACTTCCCATTCAATTCAATACTAAAGGAATCAAACGTAAACTATAATTCGTATCAAACAACTGGTAAATAGATGGGTCAATGCAACCTTCTTGGTTAATCGTTGGTACGCGTTGCCCAAGGTAAGAGCCAGTTTTTTGTCACCTGTAGTGTCTAGTAGACGCCTGGTTCCATTGTCTCTACTGAGAATAGAAGGTATAATATGTATCCATCGCCTAAAGAAATATATTTCCTTGTTGAATTCGCTTGAGGCATTCCATGTCTTTTCGTCCCCGTGGCAGACGCTCTTGCCTTTTTTAAATATTTTTTTTTAACGATTTGATATTCTTACCTTACTTCATCATCCGCCATTTTGTTTGTTGTGTTGGATTAGGTGTCCTGAAAATAATGAAATAATAATTCAATAACAATACATTCTTTCAGAATATATCTAATACAAAGTGCAAGTGAACTCCTAAAAAGATAATGATAGTATGTTTCAGGTTGAATAGTTTTCATTCAGCAGAGTTATATATAAGGTTTGTCTACTTAGCCTACTATATGAAATAATTATATTTTTCATAGATTTAACACTAAATATGATTACAACCCTCAAAAAGTTGTTTTGCTTGCTCATGATATTAATCATGAATTGCTTTTAATATGTATTCTAAAACTGCATCTGTGCAAAAATTGCCTACGTTTAACTGTGATAAAAACATGATATTGCATTGTAGTTTCGATGATTATTATTTATTAGGCAAACGTTTGTAGTAATCCTTTAGATTATAATAAAACTGATCTAAACACAATACAATACAACAACAATTACAATTTATTATCTTTGTCATAGTTTTTAAGCTTTTCTACTTTTGTGGTGTACAAGTACAATAAAGATGTTACTATTCAATACACCATATACATACATATCAATATATTCATATTTGATATTATGTATTATTGACCAATAGATATAATATTATATACCTATTTATTATAAATAATAATATGCTCTGTCTACCCCAACGGGAGCCAGGCGTGATTATACGTATGTATTGATTATAATAGTATCCCAAAAAACTTATATTAGCGCAGGCTGCCTACGAACGCCAAAATCTTCTAACAACCAATTTGCAATCAATCAACAACTGGCTAATATATCACCCTAATGAAAATAACTAACGACCGACACAGGCCACGTAAACAAAGCGTATTTGGCCGTTGTAACAAGAAACAACTCCGACATCTGAAACTCTTTGGAGATCTGCCAGAGTCTTAGGTGTGAACTGCGACATGCGATATATGAAATCCGGAGTAACAACCATATTTCTATTAGATTTATATTTTTGACTGATTTATCTGTATTATTTAAAAACGCGATAAGAATATTGAATTTTGATTACGTTATTCCTTGCGCATATTTTTTTTTATGGGAAATAAATATATTATAATTATTGGTATCTAACTACTTAGACAGTCAGAGTCATATAAATTAATAGGTTTAGGGTCAACAGGTATTTCAATTTATCACACTTAATATTATTAATGCGAAAGTTTGTTAGTAAGTGTATGAGTGTATGAGTGTGTGAGTGTGTCTGTTTGTTACTTCTTCACGCCTAAACGGATGGACCGATTGAGCTGAAATTTGGTATAGCTTAGACCCAGAAATAACATATAGGCTACATTACAGCGTATAAAACCGCTAGACGTTGCTAGTCCTATTGTATTACAAACTTTGACATTATTATTGTGAATTAAGGAAGGTACAGAAACCTTAATATAATGATAATAGAAATTGTGAAAAAAATTTAGTGTTATAGATAATCCGGTGCATGCAGTAATTAATAAATTAGTGCTTTTGAAATCTAACTATAATAGAGATACTTTAAATGAAATGCTTTCTGTTGATTTATTATCAACATTTCAGAGGTTTACTTTTCGTTATTGAATTAATTAATCAAAGTGTCAGTGCTGCAATAGATCTTAGTTTAAATCTTAAATTTAATTTAAGAAAATCCATCTCACTTTCTTATTACTTCCGTAAAATAAGTTCAATGCAAATATATCAGAGCGCTGGGTCACTCACTAATTATAATGATGGAAAACTAGAAATAGGTCATGAAAGTATTACGGGAGCGTCGTAAAAAAGTTGAGCATTCGTGTAATAAAGCTCGGACGTAATGAAAATTCCACAATTAGGTTCGGGTGTGTTCGGTTGGGTTCGGGCGACGTCGGGAGATCGCGCTCCTGAAATAGTTCAAGAGGCATGCTCGCGCATCCTAATTTGGTCGCACGCGCGCATTCGCTTACTCGGGTTTCGGACGTTCGGTAAACTACACCGGTCACTGGAATCCGATATCGCGAACAAAAAAATATGTTTCATGTTTTCCCGTACATACAAAATTAATTCTTGATCACAAGATAGTTTTATTTCATGAAACTGTAATTTGTGTGAAACAATTTATTATTTTCCTTACGTGAACGATTTAATTTACGTACCGTTTTGTTAAATCTTTTGAATTTCTAATCCACGTTTCAATGAACGTTTTATTAATATATCTATTGCTGTAAATATAAATTTTGAAAGACCGTACGCATCCAATAGAGTTCAACGCGCGTCACTAAAATAAGCTGGCACTTAGCACTCAGTTAATCGATAACCAATATCGTTTCCCACTAGGTCTGTCAATCACCTGTGACATCACTAATGTTCCTAATGACGTCACTATCGATTCCCGGGGATCACGTATGATCGAACAATCGATATTGAGCAGGCTCACATTAGGTAATCTCACAGCACGTTTTCTAAGTAGCACTTCACTTGTTTCACGAATGTTAGTTTAAAAAATGATTTAGTTCACTGTAACTCACCTACAGTTAAGAAAAGAAGGCCCTACAGATGGTTCAGCCAACACGAGTCACAGCTGCTGACTGGCGCGCGGCGGGCGGCAAGGCGCGGCGGGCAGTGCGTGGGCGCATACCTCCCGACCCCCCGCCCCCCACTTTCGGTGCAGACATTTTTAGAGCAGTGTCGTTTTGACACCAACACCGAAATAACATCAGATGTAAGCTCCAGTTTGTGGATGATACCTCGTTAATGACGGAATAGCCATGTGCGTTATTCATAAGCGATTCTTCCGATCGGTAGGAAACCGTGTCGTCAAGCTGTCATTACTATGTTCCGTCATATCCAGAGAACCAGTGGGGGATTAATTCCACCTTCTAGATTTTATCTGCTACGATCATAGCATCATAGTTTAAGATCAGGCGAAATGGTGACCAAAGGCATGTAATGACTAAAAAAAAGAAGGCTCGCTCTCATTGTTGAGGATAATATTGATCAAATTATTATTAGAGGTACTATTTTTAATTTGCACCTGTCTGTCTAACGATATGCTGTTGATACTATGGGAATGACCTGTAATAGAAGCTTGACCTGTGGTCAAGGAAACCTAAACGAAACGAACTTCCTCACTGAGCTCAGAGTATATCCAACTTCAGATATAAACAGTTCAATTCTAGAAATATATTCAGCTGTATTCTAACAATCTTACATGAACCTATATCTTAGTATGAGCGCAATACAGTAAAATAGCCCTACATAACAATGCGATTGCAGTGGCAGTATTTACCCTAACATCAAAAGCGTTCATGCCATAGGGCAGTAGCTGGCACAAAGGCAAACTAAAAGCAATTTACAGTAATTTTCATAGAAATTAACTGATATTAAATCTAAAGCTAGCTATTTGCAATGAAACTATGCACAGGCACAGCACAAGTGGCGCAAACTTTCACAAACGCTTATTATAAACTTTAACGCTTCCTGCAGTTTGACTTAACGTTATGCAACAGTTTTGCGTTAAATTCTCTATTAACTTTGCGTTTCCCAAATAATATAGTATATTTACATGTAGCTTATTCTCATGGCTTCGCTCGCGTGTGAAAATCGTTTCTTAGCGGATGTGTACGGCACGCTACATTTTTATGACAATGAGTGACGAAATGATCAAATCAGGTGCACGATGGTAAACACCAAGATTGCCCACATCAGACTCAGTTCCACCCATTGTTTTAAAATACTAAATTATGTGCGAAGCTGCACTGCACCCGGCAACCTTGGATATGAGTTATTTAATCTCGTCATGTCCAGTAATTTCGTTCATGAAACTTACTATCGGGCACCAGATTTGCGAATCTATATAATACTAGCTTACCCGGCAAACGTTGTTTTGCCATATAAATAATTTCCTAGTAATTTCTAGTGTAGACAAAAAATAGCTTACTTATTGGAAGTATGTATGTATTTTAGAATGTGTATATTGTATGTATGTAAGAATGTGGTATATGCGTGAAATAAGCATTATTTTATAGAAAAATTTTTCAAACAAAAGTAAAAAATTAAATTTTATGAAAACATTGTCTCTTATAATTTTTTCATACAACCAATATTTCCATTGACATTTCAAAATAAATATTTATAATGATTGATTTTTTGAAAACTATGAAAATCTTAATTGTTCAATTACATTTTTTTAATAAAATTAAATTAAAATTACATTTTAATAAGATCAACAACATTTTCGATATAAATAAAAAAAAGTATACTTACAACAAAATCCGTTGTTATTGAAAGCTCGTGTCACGTGTTGAGTACTTTTGAGGTTATAAAATCACTTGATTAACTAATCGTGCAAAATACACTCAAAATTGATAATTTAATTATTATTGATAAAATAGGAATGATTAAAAGTTAATATGAGAGTTACACTGAGATAGCAAAATAATAATTGTCAACGTTACTACTACACTTGATGCATAAACAATAATGATGGCCGACAACTGTGTAGGGAGTGAGAAAGAAAGGAGACCGGCTTCGTTCTCATCCCTACTCCGTGCTGTTTACTGGGTCAGAAGTGACACCTGGCGGGGATAACTAATTAAATGTCGATTGATCGGTTTTGACCGGAGATGAAAAATGATTAAATTACTAAAATGGCTATTAAAAAATAAGGGTTGATCGTAGAAGGGTGAAAATTGAGGATTGTATGTATTTTTGTATGTTGTATCATAAAAAAATAGAAATTAAAAATTTTGTCTAAAAAATAAAAAATAAAATTTAGGGGTGGACTACCCCTAACATTTAGGGGGATGAAAAATAGATGTTGGTCGATTCTCATAGATACCGGATAAGCACAAAAAATTTCATCAAAATCGGTCAAGCCGTTTCGGAGGAGTATGGCAACGAAAACTGTGACACGAGAATTTTATATATTAGACTAGCTTACCCGGCAAACGTTGTTTTGCCATATAATTAATAGGAATGATTAAAAGTTAATATGAGAGTTACACTGAGATAGCAAAATAATAATTGTCAACGTTACTACTACACTTGATGCATAAACAATAATGATGGCCGACAACTGTGTAGGGAGTGAGAAAGAAAGGAGACCGGCTTCGTTCTCATCCCTACTCCGTGCTGTTTACTGGGTCAGAAGTGACACCTGTAGACATCTGGCGGGGATAACTAATTAAATGACGATTGATCAGTTTTCGACCGGAGAGGAAAAATTATTAAATTATTAAAATGGCTATTAAAAAATAAGGGTTGATCGTAGAAGGGTGAAATTTGAGGATTGTATGTATTTTTGTATGTTGTATCATAAAAAAATAGAAATTAAAAATTTTGTCTAAAAAATAAATAAAAAAATTTAGGGGTGGACAACCCCTAACATTTAGGGGGATGAAAAATAAATGTTGGTCGATTCTCATAGATACCGGATAAGCATAAAAAATTTCATCAAAATCGGTCAAGCCGTTTCGGAGGAGTATGGCAACGAAAACTGTGACACGAGAATTTTATATATTAGATTTACCCATTGTCTAAGAAATGAACACTAAAACACACATACATATTTACACTTTATTGTGACACCACAGCACAGTTATAGGTATACAAAAACTTAGAACTAAAACAATTAGTAAACAATAGGTATAATATTATGATGATTTAGTATTTCTTTATATTAGTCTCATATCACCACACAGATTAAGAATCGCCTAGCAGAATGTCAACATGGGTTCAGAGCCGGTCAGGGGGAGGGCATCGGCGGATTTTTTGTATATCAACACTGGTTGTATTTGCTACCCCACTCGTAGCGCCACGTGACGCGCCGTTTAGAAGCGGCCAGTTTAAGGAACTACGCGGGCCTCACGGAATATTCTCTTTAACAAAAAAATCACGACTTCTTATTTTTTTATAAAACTGTTTACCGTATTATTATATAATAAAGTATAACATATAAAATATCTAAATTTATTAAATCGATTTTAATATCCCCAGAAATGTAAAATAATCCTCAAAATTATGATTATTTTTTGTTCTAGCGAGGGATCAAGTTATACTGGTCAGGCAAATTGCCTCTCTTTCTAATAAAGCATTTTCTCCAAATAGCTATCCTTGTCTATTGACTCGTATTTAGCCAGTGTTGTGAATATTTTGACGATTGAATCGATGCATGATAATCGATTAGAGGACAAATGCATACCACATCTTCGACCAGGTCTAATTGCATGCTATCTTTAGGTACAACTAGCGCATAATATGTTCTGTAGGCCCATGTTGACGACTCATAGTTCAGTACGACTACTACGGAAATTCATTTATTCCTATCCAGTTTTACCCATTGAAAAGTACCTACTGTTACCTATTGTCAAGAGCCTAGAGAGACTTATAGAGCCTAAGCTACCTATTATACCAAATTTGATTAGTTCAGCTGTAAATATGTTAAAAATAGCTAATGTGTAATGTGTATGTTCATTAGAAATATTCCAAAATAACATTGCAAGAAATGAGTTTTAAGGGGTTTGCCCACTATACCGTACCATATGCTCGTTTGCATTTCTTCTTTCTCTCGTATTTTGCCCGTGTTCAAAACAGAATCTAATCACGAGAATGCAGTACCAATTTCATTTTTGCATGCCTATCAATATAATATGTTGCTTACATGTTCAAGCATCTTTACGTGTTAACCTTTTTCGTTGAACTGGCAACAGATGAACTTAGATGAGTTTTCTTTATTAATAATGAAAATAAGTTTATATTATTATCTTTTTATCGGTCATCATTCGTGGCTATAAACCCGTACACTCACTGCATTCTGGTCCCCACACGCAGTTGTTTGGCAACATCGCAAGCCATGGATAGAGCTGTCAGTATCAGCAACATATTCTCAGCGATATTTATTGTTAACGCTCCGTGCAAGGCTCGCAACGATGTTCTCTTACTTTTTAATACATACAATACTGCCGTGGTATATATATACCTAGTCAGGTCATAAATTCTGTCACATGTTTAATATAAAATTATTGGAACAAGTTTATTTATTATGTAACCATTTATATACCAAAATGAACTTAACAAAACATAGATTCTTATGACAATAAAGTTTATTCAAAATGACCTCCGTGATTTTGAATACAGGCCTTCAATCTGCGCGGCCAGTCGTCTATCGCAGCACGAACGAGGTCCATGTCAATATCGGCTGCTGCCTTAATCAAGGATGTCTTGAGTGACTCCAAATTGGGATGAGGCTTTGAGCACGCCTTTTCCTCCAAGTGTTGCCATATCTTTTAATCTAACGGACTCAAATCTGGACTGGAGGAGGGCCAGTCTTCGTGCCGGATGAAGTCGATTTCACGCGCCGCCAGCCAGTCTTGTGTGCTCTTCGCTCTATGAGCTGGCGCCGAATCTTGTTGGAATACCCAGTGCCTGTTATTGAACATGGTATGAGAAACAGGTTCCACAAGGTTCGTCAGGACTGTATTTTGATACACAACTGCATTCGTGTTGCGGTCGAGCGTGTTGCCGACCGCGGCTCCAGGTCTTAAACACGCAGGCCGAGTCGGGGTGAAACAAAGAGAAAGACCCGGCTCGAACCTACTGATGCGCTGGAGACCCGGAGGGGAAGGGGGGGGGATCAAGGCCTGACCCTTTTCTTTCTTCCAAATAAAACTTCCTATTTCTTCACTATTTACTTCTTCATTTATTTCTTTCTTCAGAGCAGCCAAGCATGACATGCAGTAGTAGTGTTGTTCTTCCTCCCCCCCCCTGGGGGGGGAGGTGAGGGGATAGGCCTCGGGGTGTTCCCCCTTAACCTAGGCCGAATCGCACGGGGGCTTCGACCCCCGGGTCACTGGGGGCCGCTGGAGCGTCAACCGAGTAAAATATCGGGCGCGTCACAGCGGCCGCTGCGGGTTGCTCGTCGGGCTCCTTTATTCTCCAGCCTCTCGTGGGGGGAGAATGTCGCGCGGCAGTGCGCGCGGCTGGGGCGCCTCAGGCGGGCGGGCGTGATGCGGCGCGATGTCGTGAAGGTGGGGGTGCGGCCCGTTGTCTGCGCTGTCAAACATGCGACGCGCGAGCCGGGCCACAAACTCTCCCACCTCCGGAACGCCCGTGTCCCTGGCGATGACATCATTGCGCACATAACGGCCCGCTCCCGTTATGTGCCTCAGGGACACGTTCTGAACTACCTGCAGGCGTTTCTTCTGCGTTGCCGATAACAGCGCGTACCAAGCTGGGGCAGCGTACGTCAGGCGGGAACGGACGTACGCTTTGTAGATGCCCAGCTTCGTCCGTAGTGGCAGCTTGGAGTTGAGGACCGGGCGGAGGAGAGCGCGCGCCGCCTTGGCTTGGTGGACGGCGTGGTCCACTTGCGCTCTCATCCTCAACGCCCGGTCGATGTGGACACCCAGGTACTTGACGCTATTTTCCCATTGGATGTCCTGGCCTCTGAGTGTGAGTGGAGGCGGAAGGGTGCGTGTGGCTCCCGTGACGAGCGCTTGCGTCTTGGCTACGTTCACGGCCATCCTCCATTTGTCCAGCCACTCCGGGATTTTCTGGAGGACTCGCTGCACCCTTCCTGCTGCGGTCTTCTGGTTCACGGACGAGGCGAAGTACGCGCTGTCGTCGGCATATAGGGCGAGGATTACACCTCGCTCTCCTGCTTGGAGATCTTCTTCCTCCAGGATGGGGATGTCGTCTGTGTATGCGCCGTATAGCGCGGGGGACAGACAACTCCCCTGGGGCACTCCGGCGGCGATGGGCCTGGTGGTTGAGGTGGCGTCCTCCACGGCGACATGAAAAGTGCGCGCGTGAAGAAAAGACGCCACCAGGTGGACGAGGGCCGGCTGGAGGGCAGATAGGCTCAACTTGTAAAGGAGCCCCTCATGCCACACCCGGTCGAACGCCTTCTCGATGTCGAGAAAGACGCCGACGGTGCGCCGGCCTCGCATGACATGCATTGTTTTGGTGCTTACTAACCTGGGTCGTACCCTTACCGTAAAGAGAGCACCTATTTTGCGACCATTTTCGGCGCGCATTTTTACAAATTTTTACTATGCGTTACACGGTTTTTTCTACTTTTGATACATAATTAATTATTCGATCCTAACATGTTTAGTATCATTAGATAGCTCTTATTGAGCCCTATCTAGTACATAAATTCTTATTAATATAAGTTAACAACAAACAAAGTTATAGCCGAAAAACTACCAAACTTTTTCTATGTCACTATGTGACTGACCTTACTCAAGCTATTTTATCGACTTATGTAAATTTTACCTACAACCTATTGTTATTTTTAGAACCTATTTACCGTGTACTTATACCTAGACCTTAATCTAACCTTAACCTAATAATTTATTAAGACCTATTCTACAAAACATGAGTGGGTTCCCTAACTACTTATATCTATTGCCTATTTTACAAAACATTAATGGGTTCCCTAAACTACTTAAATTTACTGAAGATCGCCAACAATTCGTTTTTACACCTTTCTCACAAAAATGTACCTCTGTTAAGCCCCAATAAGAAACTCCCAACCATACCATGAGCGAGGATGGAAAATGACCTCGTTGGACACGCGGAATATACGGTTGCTCGCTTCTTCACTACTGTGTGCGTACACCTTATCATTTTGTTTGTTGTAGCTCTCTTCTACGGTAAAAATTTTTTCATCCGAAAAAAAAATTTCTCGATATTTTTTTCTCGCGTACCGCTTCAACAAAGCGCGGCATCTCTTCAGTCTCAGGTCCATTAGACGAGCATTTAAACGATGTCCTGTTTTTCTTCGATATGCCCGAAGCCCTAAGTCTTCATTTAACACCCTTTTCACCGTGGTTCTGCTTAACCCCATCTGAAGGGCCAACAGTTTCTGCTTACGTTTGGGATTTCTTTGAATTCGCGCCTTTACAGCTTTTATCACTGCTGGAGTCCTAACAGACCGAGGGCGACCACTTCTTGACCTGTCATCTACACTAGAGTCTTCATTGTATCGTTTGATGGTACGATAAACGAATCTTTTGGTTATATTCAAAATTTTCAGTATGTCAAAAATTTGAATTGGCGCGTAACCGCAACGATGCAACGCAATAACTGCAACACGGTCTTCTTTAAGCGTCCACTCCATATTTAAAAATGAGTAAAATTCTAAAAAGTATACATTTTTATTTTCATGAACAATTCGAAATTCGAATTCAATAAACTTTTTTGTGGCCAGCATTCTAAAAGAAAAGTTTTTACTGTGTGACAATACTTATGACCTGACTAGGTATAATATATAATGCGGTTATCTACCAAAACCTAATTTTAAGCTATGAGCAATAAATAAATGAAAATAAGGTTCATAATGGCATGGGCCAGATGTTTATCTTTGTAAATAAATGGCATAAACTCACTTGTATTTATTTCGGCTTTGTGCCGACCGGTTCGATCCTGTACGAGGATCTTCTTTAAGGAGTAGCTGCAGTCGGCACGAAGCCGAAGTAAATACAAGTGAGTTTATGCCGTTTATTTACAAAGGTGAATACTCACGAATCGTTTAGTGTAAAAAGGGCCTGATGTTATTTTTCGGTTTGGCATGTTCCTAAGACAATTATTATTATTGTATGATACGGTATAATGGACAGTCGCCTTGAAGTCCATGTCATTTATAAGTTGACAACTAGAGCAGATGATTTTTTATAGTGGGTTATTCTCATAAAATTTTATCGTGGCAGTGTCGTCATAATTAATTTTTTACCCCCCACGGAAAAATACGGGGTGTTATAAGTATGACGTGTCTGTCTGTCTCAGTATTACGGATTTTATTTTTTTATTTTTTGAGATTGTTTTTTTTTAGGTAGAAATAGTCTAGAGTGTTCTTAGCCGCCATGAAATGGTGCTTACATTTTTTTCCACAACTCCCTCAACATGGGAATTAAACGAAAAAGTTTGATTAGTAGAAAACTACAAACTATAATAAACACATTTTAATAAACTAACATCTGAAAAACTAAAAGATGGTTGCAATCACAAAATTACAAATTTTGAATGCGTTGGGGGTTTTTTTTAATTTTTAATTTAATTCACTTGTGTTGTAAAAATTGGGTAGTTCCCGTGTTCCCCACTATTCGTCCCACTAGTAGGGCAGGTGGAACTGTCAAATATTGTGTTTTAGTGTGGCGGGTGATAATATTAAAAAAAGTACACTTCACGCGCCCCATCAGGGCGCTGTAACTCATGCAAAAATATAATTTATTGGGCACGACTAAATGATGAATGGTGTTATTAATGCAAATATTTTGCGAAGAACTAGGAGATCAGAAATTATAAGGAACTATGTACTATTTAGTAGACAAACAACACATAAGAAAATCATCCCATCTGATAATATATTATTAAAATCTCGTATTGCGGTGATTTTAGTCGCACTTTCCTGATTAATTCGAACTTTTATGTACCTTTGTGTAATTTATATGAATGGGATAACATGTGTTTTTTTCATTAATAGACGCAGGTACAGGCAAAGCAGTACAAGTCAACGAATACTCGTATCACCATGTTGTTTGCTCTCACTGACAGCGCCCTCCTCTCCCGTTCCAAATCTGCATCGTCCTTCAGAGAGGGTGTAACCAAGTGGCCAAGACATTTATTCAAGTATGTAAGACTTCATTTCAATTATGATCTCGTGGTACCTTTTTCTTGTTATCTACCTTGCAAATATGTGAAAGTGATGGAAGAAATAAAGGGTCTTGAGGAAATCTTCATTTCAAATGACAGCTATCAAAATTAAAATATCAATATCTCGGAAAGTTCTCGTAGTCTTAGGCTGATGGTCGATGGTGTCTTGGAAGAACCCGTCCACCAAAACGCGATCAATGGGGTGCGTGAGACACAAAAATTATTTGACAGTTTCACCTGCCCCACCAGTGGGGCGGATAGTGGGGCACGCGAGAACTACCCTAAAAATTTGATTTCAACGAAATTTTAACATAAATAAAAAGTACACGGATATTTTAGGATGTATCAAAAAAATATGACACGTGAAGTTGCGTAAAGTTACCGTCATTTTTCGTGACAAAAGATCATCTCGTATTTTGGTATATAAAACCTATGGCGAATGCGAGTCAGACTTGCGCACAAAAAGCTACGTATCATTCATTATCTATACAACAGGGAGACACTTTTATAATATTATGTCTATTATTTATAATATTTACAATATTATCATATAACCTCTTGTTTAGTCGCATCACGCGGCGCTGCGAGTAGGTTAGTGAAAACCTACAGTATTGATATACAACTATAAAATTTGTTAAAATATAAAAATGCTCCGATGCCATTCCCCTGTTTTTTTTTTCAATCGAGATACCTACAAATTTAATATTTTCTTTTTTATGAGCGGATGAGAATATACCATCCACATCATGAAAACGTCATTTTTTGTTATAGACTAAAATAAGTTCCGAACAAGAAATGAAAACTCTTTTTAAAAGTTATTCACCAAAAACATAAAAACCTGACCTCTTTTTAACCCCGAAGCAAAAACGACGGGGTGTTATAAGTTTGACGTGTCTGTCTGTCTGTCTGTGGCATCGTTGCTCATGTACTTTGTCTTACTTCTGGGTCCCGTACAGATGAACGGATTTTGATCTTGTTTTTTTGTTTGAAAGTAGAGTCGAAAGGTAGTCGAGAGTTTTCTTAGCCGTGTTTGGTGGAAATCGATCTAAGATGGCCGCCGCTACAATTTGGCGGATTATTTTTTTTCTTCACAACCTCGTCAAATGTAAGGGTAGGTATGAAATGAAAGGACTTGACTAGTAAAATATATGCATTACATTTAATACATTTAAAATCCAAGATGGCCGCCGCTAAAAATAGCTGATTAATTATTTTCTCCATAATCACGTCAATGTGCGCATCAAATGAAAGTTGAAAGGGCTTGACTAGTAGTAGTATATATTATTATGATAAATTTTTAAATCAAAGATGGCCACCTTCCACAAAATAGGTAATTTTGAAAACGTTGCGTAGGGGGCAATATTTTTTAAATTTAATTCACAAGCTTTTTTTTACATTCGCCTGTCCTGTTGTCTATAATCAAATCTTGCAAGTAAAATTTAATCTACTTCCCATTTTTAAATCGGATGTCTTTAAGAATCTAAATTTATATATGGAAAGAGTGACTGACTTATTGACTGACTGGTCTATCAACGCACAGCCTAAACCGATGGACGGATTTGGTTGAAATTTGGAATATTAATAGGGTTAATGACGTAAACCTCCATTAAGAAAGGATTTTGCCATGCGGGCAAAGCCGCGAGCACAAGCTAGTATTTTATATTTGACTTGTTTAAAACTAAAACGCTATTTTTGCTATAAGATGAAATCGGAACTAACAATGTCTTTGGAAAGCAAAAGTCTTCCTTTATGATTTCCGACATAAACACCATTTAAAACAAAAGATCAGATTTGCAACCGTGCGTATGTTCTGCCTCTTAGTCAAAAATATTATATTATCGCTTTGTAATCGATTACTTGGCATAATCGAGTTTTAAATTGAAACTTTTTCGTTGCCCATCACTAAAACCAGCGCAGCCAATAGGAAAAGTGGGCGGAGTCGTCAAATTGTGAAAAAATTTATATCAAGGAAAACTTTGTCTATTGCCCCTCTATTGGATATGTCCTCGATGGAGCCGGTAAATCTACAGCTACCAATTTGATTAATTTTGTAGATTACTCTGTTATTCAAATGGATCAAAGGAAGCAAATTGACATTGCCTACTTTGATTTTCAAAAAGCATTTGATCGTGTCCGTATTGATGTACTTCTTAGAAAATTCTTAGGCATAGGTTTCACTCCCAACTTGGTAAATTTTTTCACTAGCTATTTTTCAAATCGGTACCAGTATGTAAGATTCTCTGGTTATGAATCCAAAGAGTATGTGACACACTCTGGCGTGAGTCAAGGAAGCACTTTAGGACCTACGCAATTTCTGATTATGATAAACGATTTACCGAAGGTTGTCAGAACGGCACAATGCCTGATGTTTGCAGACGACTTAAATGGAGAAAGCAAGCTTAAATGCATACGACTTAAATGGACTTTAAATGGAGAAAGGTGGCGCGGCCCCTTTTGCCCCCCTTCCTTGCTGCCAGAGGGGGTGATAAGGGGGTTTTCAATCTTAATCTGCTTATTTGGAGATAAGGAATCATTGTGCCAAGTTTCAAACCTCTGCATGAAAACGACATGTTTTGCGCCCAGAGAACGTCTTATATAGAATTTTGGAAAATATTCAAAAAAGAAATAAATCATATTTTTGAAACTATAAATCCTGGCAATATACTATAAGGCTAATATTGTAGAGAATTTTACGGAAAATAAACTTCCCCTTGACATTTTTGTTCTAGCTCTCATAGTTTTCAAGAAAAACTCAAAAACTAAAAATAGGGACATAAAAGTGGGGGGGAGGTAGAAACATTGTCGAGGGGGGGTGTTTCTACTAAAATTTCTTCTTATGAACGGTAAAGCTATACGCATGCCAAGTTTGATGCTTTCTGCCGCTCCGGGTCATACATCCGGCTAAGGAGCCGGACTATATTAATTCTTAGAAAAATGTAAATTCTATTAAATTCTTGGAATTTAGTTCTCCTGACCAAGCACATTAAAAACGTATTCGCGTAAAATAGGTCATACCTCTTAAAAGCAGTTGATTGCAGGTTTAATTACGTTTGGATCGCAGTTGCAATCGACGCCATCTCTCTTTGAATGTCTCGAGCACTTCACAAATGAACTTTGAGATGTGATCCGATAGGTGCAGCTTAATTACTTTTACGGTTTTGTTTACTCTTTACAACTGACTTCACAAAAAGAAGAAATGGTTATTCGTTCCTCTTTATATTTGTTCAATTCATCGGAATCATTTTTATGTATGTCCAATTACATGCTCGAAGACGCCTGAATCAATTTTTAAATGCATAAAAACTTTTTTCGAAGTTGTTGCAGCTAATCCTCCACCTAAATCGGCTAAATCTAGGTGATCGGTCTCGGTGATCTAGGTTGATTAAGTCAGCTAAATCTAGGTGTAGCCAGTAACTGTTGGTTCAACCTAGATTATCTATTTTATTTTTGGCTATAACTTAATGTAGCCTAACGTAGGTGAAGCCTTTTTATTATAAACTATATATAGATGATTTCATTCAAATTTTGTCGAATTTGGTGAAGCACATTTTTTTTGGTGTACATTTCACCCTCGCTTTTTGAAAACATGTTTGAAGCAAAAGAAGCGAGGTTACTTTTTTTTAATGACTTGCGAAACACCGATTTGGTTAGGATTCTAAAACTTACTTAAACTCTTAAATTAACTGCCACGTTTCATCTTCTAAATGACTTGTAAGTTAAATTTAATTATGAAACTGAGACATCTCCACTGAACATTTCATAAGTCGTGATCAATCAGCAGGCGGACTATTTTACGATAGATACTTTGGATTTGATTAAAGATTTAATTAAAGTTGGTGAATGTTGGCGTTAGACTGATATAGTGCAAGGCGGACGATATTATTGCAATAATACTTGTAGGATTTTTTTTAATTTTTAATTTTATTTTACAATTAAGGAAATTTACGGCTAACGTAATTATACATACAAGGATAAATACTGAAGGCCAATTACAAGTTTTCACAAATAGAAACTTAATATATAATATGAAAAGAAAAAGACGACTTTAAAGGACTGACAAACAAATGCACATAATAGATATTTATAAGTATACAATAAAAAATATTATGTGATAATAATGAAATATAATAATAAAAGATTCGGTAGATAAAATAGATATTTAAATCAAATTATACTTTATATAGATATTATAATATTATGCACTTGTGTTAGGTAGGTACTTAACTAAAAACTATTACTACTTATCAAAGAACTTATTGCTAAGTATTTTTTTTAGTTGCGTGATTGTTGAATTAAAAAGATCTATATCACAGTCATGAGCCACTTCGTTAAAACACCTACTCGCTCTGATAAGAAACGTGTTCTGTCTGTATGTGCTATTTACTGAATAAAAGATTAATGAATAAAATGGCTGGCACCGACCTCGGAACACAGGATCCTTTCTTCCTTCCTGGGCCCAGGGTAGCCGGTGAGTCTCCACGTCTAGTTCTTGCTGGTTGTCGTTTTTCTTAATTATTTATAGTATATCGTCACTGAACTATAAGACCTCCAATTGGTAAACCATTTAAAAACATTTAATGTTAATAGTTGCAAGTTTTTTTAAAGATAAAATATGATATTCTACGTATTTTGCCCCAGAAAACTTACTCAGTTGGAATCGGAACATAGCAATTTTTTGGATACTGTGCCGCGCCGCTCTGTTTAAACACTTATGTCACAGATCATTTCCTAAGACCAGATCGGTCATTACATGATTGTAGTGGTATAGTAGAGTTGTAGTATCAGAATCAACATTGTCAATTATTCAGGTCGAAGCAGATATTAAGCGGCTAGCACAAATTTCTTAATACTATTTCAGGACATTTCACACAGCGCCATCTAACTCCAAGATGAGTAATACAATTATGCTTTGTTATGGCGGCTAGATAATGGATATAATATTAATATGATGCGGTTGCGGCTAAACACCGAAGTGCGGCTACACGTAGGCCTAAAAAACTTTAAAAATAGGTGCATCCGGTCACATCGCGGGGTTTGACTAGTCTACTTTATATGTATCTACCTATGTCTGATAAAATTTTAAGACACTTATTTTATTGTACTTTCGTTTGAACAAATTTCTGGTGTGATAGGAAATTAATCATAGGTCGTTCTACTTCCACATTTATTCCGCGGCTTGTTCGTTACAGCTCGAATTTAATTAACGCTTCTCATTTGTTATTCTTACTCGTAAATCGGACATGAAATATTTAAGCAAGGAAAGTAACAATTATTACACTTTTGACTGATGTGTTGCAATTTTGTTGTTTATTTTTGATGACTGATGACTTATTTCACGCCCTACATTATTTTTTAGGTAGAAACACACGACTGTAGAGTGGTGTGTCGTGACGTCCGAGATTATCATTTGTTTAACATATTGTAAAAATGAGTTTCAAGCAATGAGTTTGATATAGAAACTTATTGGTTTCAAGCCATACTAAGTAATGTGTGGTTTCTATATGATTCTGGTGCGCTATGATACACCTCTCTATAGTAACTGTAGTGCTCTACTATAATTTTATTCCAGCACATTGTTCAGTGAAGGTTTGTGGGGAGAGATTTATCTAACCTTCTTGACCAAGAACACGTCGCACCAATCCACTGCAGTGTTGCTTTGCCGTTCATTATTTTGTTCCATCACGGTGTTCAGTGAAGCTAAGTTTTTTTTTTTGGGTGGGAGATGTGGATATTGTCTCTATGGGAGAGATTTATCTCGCCCTCTTGACCAACAACGCGTCGGCAGTGCTCGTCACAGCGTCGACACACTGATGTTGCGGTCGTCTATAGGAGACAATCAGGGGGAACATCTGATTGTGTATGTGTATCAACTAATATTATAAATGCGAAAGTTTGTGAGTGTGTGAGTGTGTATGTTTGTTACCCCTAAACGGGTGGACCGATTGAGCTAAAATCTTAGCTTAGACTCTGGAATAACACATAGGCTACAGTACCGTACTACCGTAAGATCGCTGGGTGCAGCTAGTCTAACATAAAGATCTGTCTTAAGAGGAAATAGTATAAATTTCTCACTATAAAATACGAGTATTATGTGTGCCGTTGTGACTGTATTTCCATTAATTAATATAGCACTTCACAAGGTGTTTTCGACTTATTAACCAAACGGGTTCAGTCGACTATGTAACTAAATTGCCAACAAAATGTACTGCACTCCCAGATAATTTAAACTCGAACTGCAACAAAAAGATCACATTATATGCTAACGTAAAAGAACCGCACAGATGTTTACAACGCTAGAGAATTATGTACGTCAACAGGGCGTCTATTTAAAACGTCGATTCAATGGAGCTCGTTAACAGAGGTGAATTCAGGATTATGAAAGGGGGCGCTGACAGACATAATAGCTTAGTTTCTAAGGCAAAGATTCGATTAGACAACCCAGGATTATAAAGAGGGCGCTGACAGATGTATTCAAATTCTAAGCCTAAGATTAGATTAGGTATCTCTTAATGGAAAACCGTAATCACATAAAAACATTTAACAATTTAATATATTTCATATTAAAAAAGTGTTACAATAATTTCTACTCGAAGGGTCGTGGGTAACCTCTATAAAAAAACATTTAATAACTGTATTATTAAGACGTGAACGAGCTTCATATTCGAAATACTTGCTGCAGGCACCAAGTTTATTTTATTTTGACATCGAATTTCTCAATAACAATGAACATCAAAATAGCGAATAATTTCAATGAATAGAATTTTGGGGACGTGGGGTTTGGCCTCTAAGCTCTGTCCTTGGATCCATCTCTGGGACAACTATCCCTCGCCTTGGCACCGCTTCTATTGGTATTTGGTAACACCCACTATCATTATCATTATTAATTAATTTGACGTGCAAAGAACTGAGACACATTATTATAAAGGTTAAAGGCGCATACTGTACCTCTACTCTATATACAATACTTCGACTCTTGTGCCCATCAGAACGGCCTTAATTTCACTCGTGGGGATAAAACGACCCAATAAGAATAAAAAACTGTAAATTAGGTTACACTTTATTAAAACTTAAAACCTAAACACAATACATAATATACTGTCTATGTAAAAAGTGAGAATAAAATTTATGAATACCGAAAATAAAGAAAAAAAAAGTTCATTAATGAATATACTTAAAGGATAATTCTATAACATGAAAACAATTCCACGCATTGGTCCCAAATGTACGTTTCACTTACTTTAATATGAACTATAAAATATGTATAGTATAATTAGTAGGCCGGAACCCTTATATTAACATCAAAGGGATCTCATTAAAGCATATATTTTGAAATAATCATATTTGCGCCCTGTTTCAGTATGGAGTCTTTAAAATAGAGATCGAATATTATTATGTTAACAAAATAATAAAAGCTTGAAGCCATTAGTTAGGTCGCCGGTCAAATAAAACATAATATTATCTGGGTTCCAAATTTTAACCCATTCCGCCCGTCGTTTTGAAATGTTCGCAAATAGATCAGTCAATCAGTCACATTTTTTTAAATACATTAAAATTCACAGAGCGTGTTTAAAATCCAATAAAAAAAACAAATTCAATCACATCATTTCATTACAGTTTGGTGAGAGATTGCTTTATGCGAACACATATTTAAAAAAAAGGTAGCACCCCGGGAGTGCCGGCAGAAGTGAAAACTTCAATATTAACGTTGTGTTTAATTATAAGTATAAAAATACTATCATTTATGAGGTAGAATACAATGTTTATTTATTGCGCTATCGTACACAAATATGACAATTTATATGTTGTTATTTATAATATTATATCGTTATTTATATATAACATAAAATTTTATCTCTCAGAAAAATCAACTTCCATCCATAATTTCGACGACTTTTACACCATCGTTATTATCAGAATCATCATCGCAAATTTTTACAACTGATACAATTGGTTTATGATAACTGAAGTAAGAAACAAACAGTTTTGATTCGAACCTATTTAAGTGTCTAATAAAAAAAATATAAAATATAAAAATATAAAATATAAAAAAAAAATATCGGGCGCGCGCTTGTCTAAGCCCCCAGTGCGGTAGAAAGAGTGGGAGATACTAGTTCCTCTCCCTTCCCCTCGATCTTACGCTTTTTCGATCAGCATCACGTGACCCTGACGCGAGTTTGAAAGTTTTTACCCATACAAAAAAAAGTGCTCAGCGCCGCTAAAGAAGTTTTCACTTCAAAAAAACAATACCTATGCTTCATTGTACTCGTATGCTATTTAAATTTTCAGTTTGAGTTTTGAGTTTGTAGTTGTAACTATTTCTTGTAGCTTGGTTTGCAATAAAAAGTTATTATATTTATCTGCCAACCCAATTAGGTTTAGACTTTTTGAAGAGAGACATTGGCCGCCCATTGTGGACCAATTTTTTGTGTAGTTTTAAATACTAGTTTTTAATTCCAATTGTATTGTATTCTTCCAATAAAGAGTATTCTTATCTGATCTTAACTTTCGCATTTTTGATATTACCTCAATTATGTAGGTAGATGCTATACATTCTTATAGAACATTTAAATACCTTATGAACTAAATACTTACAGCAACTAATATTAAAAAACTACGAGTAAATCTAAATCTTATAAGGAGGGATATGTGGCTAGAATGCTGGCGGCATTGCTCAAACAACTGCTATTTTTTGGGTTAACTATATTTAAGCAACAAAACTCAAACAAAAAACAAAACAAATTGCATTGAGCGATAAGGCAGCATTGTAGACCAGTATGTTTTTTTAGCTATAGTAATTTTAAATACTTTTAATATATTGTCACATTTTTTATGTAATAGGTGACAAACAAGCGTACGGCCCACCTGATGGTGAGTGGCTACCGTCGCCTATGAATACCTGCAATACCAGAACTCAATCGGTTCAGCGGTTAAGGATTTGCTTACAAACGTCTTTTAGGAATAATTCCCGTTCCCGTGGAAATTTTGCAAAATCCCTTTTTACCGGTCATCTACGTTACATAAAAAACACGCTGTTCAAATTTCAGCGTTAAAAGATGGCCGGTTACTGATTTCCTACTCAAACTTCTAACCCCCCTCTTCCCCCTTCAGGTTTGATTTCTGGAATAAAAAGTATTCCATATCATTTATTTTGACTCAATCTACCTCTGAACCATATTTCAGCTCAATAGGGTCAGCGGTTCTAAATTTTCCATTCAAACGTTGACCCCCCTTTACCCCCCCTTAAAAGTAAATTTCTGAGATAAAAACTATTCAATGTTCCTAAATACAATCCAAACAATCGTTTTACTAAATTTCAGCTCAATCGGTTCAGCGGTTACGGATTTCCATACAAACGTTTTTCGGGAATAATTCCCGTTCCCGGGAGAATTTTACAAAAACCCATTTTTATAGGTCGCTTACGTTACCTAAATAACACGCTGTCCAAATTTCAGCTAAAACAATGAAGCGGTTAACGATTTCTTTCACAAACTTGCAACCCCCCTTTCCCCCTTTTAAGGTTGATTTCTGGGATAAAAAGTATCCAATATCTTTTTTTAGGACTCAATCTACCTGTGTACCAAATTTCAGCTCAATAGGGTCAGCGGTTCTAAATTTTCCATACAAACTTCGACCCCCCTTTACCCCCCCTTAAAAGTAAATTTCTGACAAAAAAACTATTTCATGTTTCTAATCACAATCCTAACAATAGTTTTACAAAATTTCAGCTCAATCGGTTCAGCGGTTACGGATTTGCATACAAACGTTTTTCGGGAATAATTCCTGTTCCCGAGGGAATTTAGAAAAATCGCTTTTTATTGCACGATGAAGTTTTTCAAAGAATACGCTGTCCAAATTTCAGCTCAATCCGTCCAGCCGTTTGGGCTGTGCGTTGATAGCACGAAAGTGTACGAACGATTTTATATAATAAGAAGATAAGTAAATCTTTAGATAGATATAACTCTTTTATTTAAAAACCGATTTAAATAAAACCAATACTATTTACAAATTAGAGAAATTTGCAACGTTTTAGCGAAAACTGCATACAATTCGGTTGTGCCGTTTTATCACACATAAGTAATAACCTTTTTACAAATTAAGCCTAATAAAACTACTCTGGTAAAGTTTCGTTTATGGCCACATCGATAGATGGCGTATTTTTAGTTTGTCGCACTTTTTGCTTTTTGATTTTTTTGAATTGAATTTACTTTATATTCTATTACTTTTACTTCGAAATTTTGATGTAAATTAGGGGCGATGTGTCCGATATAAATGATTATTATTTATTTTATTATTTTATTTTACGTTTTCCTAGGAAAAATTGACAAAATGTTTTACGATCTAGATCGCGCAAGCGACTTTTTCGCGTCGTTTTGTTCATATGCGTATTTTCACAGTTCACCTTAGTAAAGGATCACAATGAATGGGGAGAAATTTCCAATTGGCCTTATCGCTGTGAGCGATCTCTTCCAGGCAACCAACCTTTGTATGGAACTATAATAATTATAGTCAATTATTGTCCGGAAGAGTAAGAGTTAGTGAGTGAGTGTATACGTTTGTTACTTCTTTACGCCTAAACGGGTGAACCAATTGAGCTGAAATTGGGTATAGAGATAGACAGTACAGCGGGTAAAACCGCTGGGCGCAGCTAGTGCATTATAAACGCTTAATACACAATGTTCATTCAAAACTGTGATAGTTGTGGATAAAAATAAATCCAGGTGTGGCTATTATTGCTAGGTCTATTTTAGTTTAACGGTTAGCGCTTGTTCACGTGAACGTGCGGGCGCGGGCGCGGGCGCGGGCGCGACAGACTTTGCTTACACCGCACGTGCGTTTGTACGTGAACACTTTCATAGCACGTCGTATGTTTGATATTTCGCGCACGCGCCCGCGCCCGCGCGTTCACGTGGGCCAACGCTTAATCGTCAGAGGAATCAAAAGCGATTCAGAGTTTTATAGCGTGTTTGTCTTCGAGATGATTTTATGAATATACTCGTATGTAGGTAATAATACAGACAAATCCACCATTACGATTATATTTATTACAAACTAGCTGAAGCTCACGGCTTTGCCCACATTAAAACATCTTTTGCGGATATGTCAATGTCACAATGTTATAATAATATTCCACATTCAAAATCGTTTAAGGTTAAAAACTTAAAACCATAAACTTATGTATTAAGTTGATCTTCTTTTTAGTTGCCTATGCATTTTTTTGCTTTATTTTATTAATATCGGTTGAACTGTTTTCAAATTAAGAATTAGCGGCTTAATTAAAATTGGAATCAATTTAAAATTCTCTTCTTATATCCATTAGAATAATCCCATATACCGATTAACTATAAAAACGCGCATCCCAATACGAGTAAAATCCTTGCCATCGGCTTATAATATATCTATATATTTTTACTTTCTGGTACCAAATCTCACTCCACTTATTTAGTAAACTACATATCGAGGGGTCTGAGGCGATTTGACTCAAGCGCCATTTTGGTAAGTGTACAGGAGAGCGATTTTAAGATAAAAATTTTGGAAAAAAATTCATATCTTCTGAAGTATTCCTCTTATTCAATTGCTGCCAGGATTCAATGAAGCGATACATAAGAAGCTTTAATTTTATATGAATTTCATCGTTTTATAAGTATTTTTAACCAATTTAAATGTCACTTAAGCCAATATGACCTATTTTCTGTTCAAGGCAAATTGATTGAAGTTCAAGGAAATTCAGTGACGGATGAGAGAAAAAAGATTTATAGGCCATCATTTTAACACATAATTCAGGTTTAAAAGACTTAAATCACAAGAAATTCTATAATTGATCAAAGAAAAATGATTTATATCCATACATATAATAAGAATGGAAATTTCTCCCCATTCATTGTGATCCTTTACTAAGGTGAACTGTGAAAATACGCATATGAACAAAACGACGCGAAAAAGTCGCTTGCGCGATCTAGATCGTAAAACATTTTGTCAATTTTTCCTAGGAAAACGTAAAATAAAATAATAAAATAAATAATAATCATTTATATCGGACACATCGCCCCTAATTTACATCAAAATTTCGAAGTAAAAGTAATAGAATATAAAGTAAATTCAATTCAAAAAAATCAAAAAGCAAAAAGTGCGACAAACTAAAAATACGCCATCTATCGATGTGGCCATAAACGAAACTTTACCAGAGTAGTTTTATTAGGCTTAATTTGTAAAAAGGTTATTACTTATGTGTGATAAAACGGCACAACCGAATTGTATGCAGTTTTCGCTAAAACGTTGCAAATTTCTCTAATTTGTAAATAGTATTGGTTTTATTTAAATCGGTTTTTAAATAAAAGAGTTATATCTATCTAAAGATTTACTTATCTTCTTATTATATAAAATCGTTCGTACACTTTCGTGCTATCAACGCACAGCCCAAACGGCTGGACGGATTGAGCTGAAATTTGGACAGCGTATTCTTTGAAAAACTTCATCGTGCAATAAAAAGCGATTTTTCTAAATTCCCTCGGGAACAGGAATTATTCCCGAAAAACGTTTGTATGCAAATCCGTAACCGCTGAACCGATTGAGCTGAAATTTTGTAAAACTATTGTTAGGATTGTGATTAGAAACATGAAATAGTTTTTTTGTCAGAAATTTACTTTTAAGGGGGGGTAAAGGGGGGTCGAAGTTTGTATGGAAAATTTAGAACCGCTGACCCTATTGAGCTGAAATTTGGTACACAGGTAGATTGAGTCCTAAAAAAAGATATTGGATACTTTTTATCCCAGAAATCAACCTTAAAAGGGGGAAAGGGGGGTTGCAAGTTTGTGAAAGAAATCGTTAACCGCTTCATTGTTTTAGCTGAAATTTGGACAGCGTGTTATTTAGGTAACGTAAGCGACCTATAAAAATGGGTTTTTGTAAAATTCTCCCGGGAACGGGAATTATTCCCGAAAAACGTTTGTATGGAAATCCGTAACCGCTGAACCGATTGAGCTGAAATTTAGTAAAACGATTGTTTGGATTGTATTTAGGAACATTGAATAGTTTTTATCTCAGAAATTTACTTTTAAGGGGGGGTAAAGGGGGGTCAACGTTTGAATGGAAAATTTAGAACCGCTGACCCTATTGAGCTGAAATATGGTTCAGAGGTAGATTGAGTCAAAATAAATGATATGGAATACTTTTTATTCCAGAAATCAAACCTGAAGGGGGAAGAGGGGGGTTAGAAGTTTGAGTAGGAAATCAGTAACCGGCCATCTTTTAACGCTGAAATTTGAACAGCGTGTTTTTTATGTAACGTAGATGACCGGTAAAAAGGGATTTTGCAAAATTTCCACGGGAACGGGAATTATTCCTAAAAGACGTTTGTAAGCAAATCCTTAACCGCTGAACCGATTGAGTTGAAACTTTGTAAAACGATTGCTTGGATTGTGTTTAGGAATATTGTTTTTTTTTTTTGACGAAAATTAACTTTTAAGGGGGGGTAAAGGGAGGTCGAAGTTTGTATGGAAAATTTAGAACCGCTGACCCTATTGAGCTGAAATTTGGTACAGTGGTAGATTGAATCCAAAAAAATGATATGGAATACTTTTTATCCCAGAAATCAACCTTGAAGGGGGAAGAGAGGGGTAGTAGTTTGAGTAGGAAATCAGTAATCGGCCATCTTTTAAAGCTGAAATTTGAACAGCGTATTTTTTATGTAACGTAGATGACCGATATAAAGGAATTTTGCAAAATTTCCGCGGGAACAGGAATTATTCCTAAAAAACTTTTGTATGCAAATCCTTAACCGCTGAACCGATTGAGCTGAAATTTTGTAAAACGATTGTTGGGATTGTTTTGAGGAACATTAAATAGTTTTTATGACAAAATTTAACTTCTAAGAGGGGGTAAGGGGGGGGGGGGTAATTTGTATGGGAAATTTAGAACCGCTGGCCCTATTGAGCTGAAATTTGGTAGAGAGGTAGACTGAGTTCTACAAAATGATATGGGATAATTTTTATCCCAGAAATCAACCTCAAAGGCGGGATTAAGGGGGGGATGCAAGTTTGGGTAAGAAATCGTTAACCGCTTCTTTGTTTTAGCTGAAATTTGGACAACGTATTCTTTAGGTAACGTAAGCAACCGATATGAAGGTATTTTGCGAAATTCCCCCGGGAACGAGACCCGAAAAACTTTTGTATGCAAATCCGTAACCGCTAAACCAATTCAGGTGAAATTTTGTGGAATCATGGTTTGAGTTTTGTTTAGGAACACTGAATATTATTTTAGACAGAAATATACTTTAAGAGGGAGGGGTGCGGGGGAGTAAGGGGGGTAGAAGTTTGAGTAGGAAATCAGTAACCAGTTATATTTTACGCTAAAATTTAGACAGCGTGTTCTTTATGTGACTTTCACGACCCGTAAGAGGGGAGGGGATTTTGCGAAATTCTTACGGGAACGGGAATTATTATTCCTAAAAAACTTTTGTATACAAATCCACAATAAGATTATTGGGGATGTGTTGAGGAATAATAAAAAGTTTTATGTCAAAAATTACCTTCGAATTGAAGCGTTAGGGGGTCAAAGTTTGTATAGGAAATAGGACCCTATTGAGTTAAAATTTGATACAAAGGTAGACTGAGACTTAAAAAAAATATGGGATACTTTTTATCCCAGAAATCAACCTTTGAGGGAGGAAAGAGGGGGTGCAGTTTGTGTAGGATATCGGTAACCACTTCTTCGTTTAAGCTAAAATTTGGACAACGTATTTTTTATGTAACGTAGGCGACCGATAAGAAGAGATTTTGCGAACTCACCAGTACTCAGAATTTTGGTTCTGTTAATGAATAGTTTGTTATGTCAGAAATTAACTTTTAAGGAGACTCAGTATTGATCCTTCCCCCACCTTCAGGGTCAGAGTTTTAATGGAAATTCAGGAACCACGGAATTGATTTGAGTCGCGGGAAGGATGGTGTGAGAAATTAGTAACCTATAATTATAATTTAGCTTAGAAAAATTATAATAGAGATAAGTTAAAGAGTTACCGGGAAAGGACCACAAATAGTATTAATTCCTGAGGAGAGGCGTGAAAATTTGTGATGGAAATCAATAACCGCTAAACTTAAATAGTGTGATCTCTGAGAAAGGACATAGCATTGGTTCCTACGGTAGCGAACAAAACTGCATCGAAATATCCAGCCCGATATTCTTCGCTATCCACAGCGGGAGCAAATATTATAGCCATGCCTTATTTTACGCTTACAAAGTCGCGGGGATGGAAATACAATCATAGTCAAAATAGCAGCACCGAATTCGCTTTATTAATTGATTCTCACGCGCAACGAAGTGCGCGCGGGTCAGCTAGTACTAAATAAACGACAAACAGATCACGGCAAAATAACTTAACAGTGAAAACACTAATTTTAACTTAAGGAAAAAAGACTTTTATTACAACATTACTCTTAAACACATAGATTCAAATCACAGAAAAATGTTTATTTTATAAATCTTGGTCTTTGAGCTATTCTATAATAAAATACTCATCCTTTCAGCAAATAATTTTAAATATTGAAATGAAAGGAATAAAAGAATTTACGTTGATAAATCAGCGTTTATTAATTTTTAATCATTTATTTTTGTATTAAATAATATAATATTTTACTTTTCTTATTAATTAACTACTTAAACACTTATTGACATTAATTAAATTAAGAGACCCATGGGAATCAACTACATAATAATATTAATAAATGTTTATTCTACTACCAGTACACTCATGAAATAACTATCCATTAACTCCTAAGGGTGTAAGTTAGTTTAGAATAGAACAATAACAATGATGAAGAATATTATAATCAACGTCAACATTACGTAGTTGTAGTTTGTATAAACAAAACGCCTATAATTTTATTACTAAAATAATACTAATAAATAATAATAATCTTACTAAGGCGAGTTGGCCTACGTGTTTAAAGTCCAGGGACACCTCTCCCCCTCAAGCCACTTACACCAACGTTGCCCTTCTCGTCGGCTATGTAATGCCGGCCTTTATGGGGGCCCGTTTAGTGAGTGGCGAGTCATCACCTGCCTATATATTTCCTAATGGGACGGAAGTGGCAGGTGCCGTAGTCCTAGCAGTAGCCTCATTAAACATCCATTTAGAATGCACATCCATAGCCTAGTTCAAGTAGTTTCCATTAATTAACAATAGTCCTGTCACTTGGCGGAGACTGTCTTTGAGCCCATTTTCTATGGATGGACTCACAGACAGACTCCAATAAGTGTCACCCATTACATTTATATTAAAAGCTCAAAAGGGCCTCTGCGCGTTGGACTTTTTTGTCTCCGTGCACGCCTATAAAAAGGCCCGGGGTAAGCCCGTGTTTAAGAGCATCTTACTAATATTATAAACGTGAAAGTTTGTAAGAATGGATGTCATGATGTTTGTTACTCTTTCACGCTAAACGGGTGGACCGATTGAGCTGAAATTTTGTATAGAGATAGCTTAGACCCCGAAATAACACATAGGCTACATACGTACTGCGGGTAAAACCGCTGGGCGCAGCTAGTAAATAATATAACCAAAAGTAAATTCTGAGTAGCTGAGTCAAATTCCAACTAATATACCTAATCATCCAAAACAATCAACAAATATAAAGCAATTCAAATTTGGTGACAACATGGAATAAAAAACTTATTATTTTCTACTAGTACCCGGATTTAAGTATCATAAGTACAACAATGCTTGTATAATCTTTATTAAAAGATAACTTATCTGATGGTAACTAGCCCCTTAGTCCAGTCAATAAGTGCTCAAAAGGGGCATGTGGATGGAATAGTCGAAAGCAGAAAAACTAACTTAGTAACTTTGTTTGGACTAGTTAGGAGATAAACATACTAAAAGTCCCCACCCCTCCGAGGTGAGCCCGAGGGGGGGGAGGCCGAAAAGGTCCCATTTTTAGGTTTTTTGCTTATATGTCAAAAACTGTGCGTTGTACGATATTTTAATGTACTACATTATTAAACCTCATAAAATTTTCTACAACTTCGGCCTTGACACTTTTCATCTATCTCCAATCGTTGTCCAGCTATGAGCTTCCAAACATGGTCTATTTTGATGACACTTAAATTAGTTTTCCATACAAAGTCGGTAAAAAATCTTACAAATAAAATTTGACCAACTTATGGTTGTCGTATCATAATGAAACTTTGCAAATATCTAGAAATCTGATGACAGTTTAATAATCTGGTACCACTGAGCTGATCTGATGATGGAGCCAGGAGGTGTCTACTGAAACTCTTCAATGGCTTTTAGTAAAACCGGGGAGTTTAGGCTCATTACATTCGGATTGATGAGACGTAGGCACCTCCTGGTCCATTATCAGACCCTCGACAGCAAGTGTTATGAAAATGTCTCATTGATTCGAATGTAATGTGCCCAAACTCGACGGGTTTACTAATAGCCATGGAAGAGTTTCATTAGACACCAGTAGGTGATAATTGGGCATTCTGGCACAGTTTTTACATGCATCGTTTTTACTGCACTCCGTTCGCTTTGCTCTCTCCGTTCCGTTCAACGATGCATGTAAAACTGTGCCAGAATGCCCAATTGGTTTTCGGGAGCGTCAATAAAGTAAAATCTTTAAACGTTGGTAAACACCGTTCGCTAGGATCACTGCGTTCCGTTCAACAATGCATGTAAAAACTGTGCTAGAATGCCCAATTGGTTTTCAGGTCATCAGTGTTTTACTTCTTTGGTTCAGGATTTTAGAACGTTAATGAGGTAAAAAACTTTTGGTTAGTTTATATTACTTACTTAATTATTATAAAAGGATACTAGATGGTTTTTGTAATCAGCCTCGAAGTCTCACACACTTGTTCACTAAACACAAAAATAAATTTTACTAAAAACCAAAATCAGAATAATGAAAATGGGTATGCTAAGGAACATCTCAATATCAAGGCCGTTTGCTCGTGTCTATAACCATGGCTGGTGGTACCTAGAAAGCATCCATTCTATCGCAAGGTGATTTTGCATCTTGCTACAAACGTGCTTAGGAAAATTTCATTTCTAGGCCGGTTGCTCGTGCCGTTCTCCAAATATGGAGTTTAACGACACCTAGAATTGATAACTCCATCGCAACAATATTGTAACGTTGTACAGAAAAACCAATGCAAAAGAATTTCAACAATCTAGACCGTTTGTTCGTACCAGTGACCAAATTTGGTTGGTGACACCATGAAACGAGAGTCCTTTTGCAAGGCCACACGCACAATAAATCTGATTTTTGTTAGTAAGACTAATATAACTTTCACAAAACACGACTTATTAACACAATTAGACTAAGAACTGTAATGGCCAATGGTTGGACATAGAGTTGACCGAAAGAGATTATCGATAAATTTTGTTACAGTACTTAGAACTATTTATCGATAAAAGTAACGTTGCACCCTGCAAAGTGTTTAAAGTAAGTATCTAGTAAAATAATAAATGTACTATTTGATTATCGTGATAATTAAAGATGGTAGATCCTTTAAAATTAATTTGTCAAATACTGACTTCACCGAAAACCGAACCGAATAAGAAACCGTTTCACAAAATGAGCCGAACATCTCCTACATGTTTCTGGTGTTAGGGTACCTAATACAGTCAGCTTAAATATATAAGTGAATTTAGTTTTTAAAAGTTAGTTAAAATTAGAGCAATTATAATTATAAACAAGTTTTATCGGTAATAACTGTGCCGCGGGTGACACCGCGGGTCGCAGCTAGTAATTTTATAAAATAAACATAATAAAATGCCATTTTATTACATCTGGATTAATAGCATTCATAATCAATTAATACTGCTAAGGTTAAGACATAAAACAATGCACACACCTGTTTATCGATATGTTAAATCCAAAAACAGGTAGCTGCACTAGTTTAATTTTGTTGAGTTAGATAAAAAAATATTGTTCACAATCACACGCTCCGATGTAACTTGATCGTTGGAGCTAACAAACAATAACATGGAAATACTTTAATCGCTTGTACAACATGTTTATTACGGCACCTGTTTTCATTGTCATAGCGCCTGTGGCTCAGTAGTAGAACTTCCTGCCGGATCCTAGGTTTGAATCCTCGCACAATAAATTTCTCATTAAGACGCTAAGTCATCGTGTTTACGTAAAACATGTAAATTTGGTTCTGGCTGTATCCTATAAGATATATAGGAACAGTGGTTAGGTTATGTTGCACACCTTGAAGGATTGTTGATAATAATATGTAAAAATATTTTTTTATCAACTGTATGAATTGATACTACCCACCTCATCTATTTCAATGTCTTAGGTACACGAAACGTGAATTACCTATATTTGTATTGAACAATAATTAACTGATCCTAACATTGTAAACCACTGAACATAGTCGCGCGTGAACATAGTTTTATTGCAATGGAAACGCTCACATTTGCGGCTTTCTTTGAGCGCTATGTTTAAAATATCAAAGTAATGCCGAAAGAAAATAATGTTATTTTACATATTTTCAAGGAAATGCCATAACCAAACGCTGCAATTTATTAATTTGCTTACGTTTCAATAAAAACAGTGGTAAAGAACAATTTTCCCATATTCATAATTATTGTTTTATGAAAGTACTAAGAAAATAAAACATTTTTGTTAATTTATAAATGCTTACAACACCTGATAATGGTGTATTTAATCGGTTTATCCGTTGAACAAAATTAATTAAGTTCGCGGCTCCGATCAAGAGGTACCAGAAGATCAAGAAGCATCAGAAGTTCAAGAAGCATCAGAAGATCAAGGCTCAAGAAGTTTCCATCTGCAAGTTCCTGTGCCGGCTCTACGTGATAGCGCTCGCCGTCAGCTGTCGCTGTTATCATCAACCGCTGGCTCGCGGCTTGACCGTGACCTTCCGTACCTAGCCGTCACAGCTGATCCGCCACAACGAAGATTCGCTGCGTTGCAATCATGTTCGTGAGTTTATATTATAATTTTATTCGATACTAGTTTATGCTCACGGTTTTTCTGTTATGCATATAAGCATGTGTAATCCTTTCTTGGTTCTGATACGTCTTATGTGTATTCCAAATTTTAACACTATCGGTTTGGGGTGATGTTGATAGATCAGTCTCTCTCTTTATATATTATACAGATTACACTTTATATTTTTTTATAACCTGTGTATTAATTATTATTCGTATTGTCTCGCAGGTCTGAATCCGAATATTCCGACACATACAAGGCTCGCTGCAAGAAGGACCCTCCGACCGAGTCAATCTATACGGACAACGACGAAGCCACCACATCTTCTGGAAAAACGTATGTACTACTTTATTTAACTAGCTGTTTTATTAGTGCTCTAACTATGTATTATCTTTACAAGGAAAATTGTTTATTTACCATAGTCATTTTGCATACTGTTCTCTATGTCTACTATCTTGCAAACAATTTAGTTTGGGGTAAAAGCGCAGCGCACAAGTTTAAAATGGTGTATTAGAATTTGTATGGTTTAACATTCAACCTTATTATGCACAAAATAAAAGATACATTAATCTTGATATTTTCCTTTTACAAAAGGCGTTGTAGGGCAATATATGAATAACTAGTTGGGCCCCGCGGTTTTATCTGCTGTACTGTAGCTTATGTGTTATTCCAGTGTCTAAACTATACCAAATTTCAGCTCAATCGGTTCACCCGTTTAGACGTGAAAGAGTAACATACATCCATATATCCATTTTTACAAACGTTCACGTTTATTATATTAGTAAGATAGTAAGATTATAAAATGTTATATACAAAGATTTAAATACCTAAATTTTATTTATGCTAATATTTTATTCTCTTTTCAGGAACAAGAAAGTTGCAAAGCGCAAGGTGCCAACGAAGGCGGCTTTGAAGAAGGAACCGACGGTGTCAGCAAGCAGGACTGTGTCTGACCTGGGGCTGGACTCCGACAGCGACACTGATGGTGCCACACCAAGAAAACGAGCTACTCCACCCTTACAATCGTCGCTAACGCGCCGAGTCGCTGACGGCGTCATTCGGCGAACGGCCACCTTATCGGGTGATGTTTACATAGAAGTTAAAGTATATAACAGTAAGGACATACAGTCCGTTCCGCCTGTTGATCGTTGGCAGCAGGCGCTTGTATCGTTAAAGTTTCAGGGCGGAACGGACTGTCCGGAGTTTAATACTATAAAAAAATTTTTGAAACAATGCAAGGGATCCTTTACAACTGAGGGCACTTTTTTTGCAGAAAAAAAGAAATAGTTTTTTTTTTCTAAATTTTTTATTATTTTTTATCTTAAATAATTATCTCTTATAAATTACTTTTCTAATTTTATTCTTCATAATTCAGAAATTAAAACTATAGGAAAGTGTCCTTACTGTTATATGCTTTAGACATAAGTTCCTAATTGATTTTATAATTATTAGGTATATCATTGTTTTTATAAAGTATCTTACTGTTATACGGTTGCTAAATCGAGCTTAAGTTACTATTGAGGGTCAAAGTAGCCAAATCTCATACACAGTATTTTCAAAATTATGTTATGTAGGTACAACGCGTGATAGGTTGATTAATTATTGTGTTTGATTGATCATTTCATTATAAGCAAGTTAACCTTATTCAATAGTTAGAACAATGCCTAAAACAATTTTTTGTACTGTTTGCGACATACAAGTCAAAAGTAAAGCTTTTGCTGGTCATTTAAAGAGTATAACACATAAAAACAATAGTTCAGTAAATGAGAGTAATGGTATTGAAAAAATTAGTAGCGCTTTTCGCGGCCGCATATCGTCATACCGCGTATCGCATAGCAACTCGTCTAGCGCTGAGCCAGACGAGCAGGCAGATAAGGAGCGCGCACGCGTTCCTTTCGAGTACTTGACTCTCTTGCGACGCAGAGTAAGGACTTTGCTTCAGGCACGAATGCAAACCTACTCTAGTCTCAAGGTTAATTTCGAGTTATTTTCTGAATTTATCTTGCATAAAGATAACTCAAGTTCAATAAAATCTTTTGCAACAGAAAACGTAGTCCTGCATCAACATTTTATATTTGATGATTTTTTTTCTGATATCATTCAAACAATCAGTAAAAAAGTTGACGAATTCGAAGACAGAGATAGTGGCTGGGCATTTGTTCGTAACTTGTATTTAGAGGTAAACTTAAACAAATTTAATCCCTTGCGTGCCTCAAGCTACATTGAATTGCCTAAAAGTATCAAGTCTAAACATGCTTGTATCAATGTTCAGAACAGAGATTCTTTTTGTTTCTTGTGGTGTATAATGGCATCGTTATTCCCTGCAAAGAATAATTGTCAGCGAATTTCTGCTTATCCACATTTCGATCCTATTCTCAACACTGAAAATATGACTTTTCCTGTTGGTTTCTCTGACATTCAAATCTTTGAAAAGAATAACCCCGATATAAGTGTAAATATTTATGGACTCAAAAAGAAATCTGTAGTTGTTGGACCTCTTTATAAAACAAAACGTCGTAAAAAACATCATGTTAATTTATTATTACTTGAAAACGGCTTACGTTCTCATTATTGTCTTATAAAAAATTTAGCAAAGTTAATTCGTAGTCAGATAACTAAACATCATGCAAAATTATTTTTTTGCGAAGAATGCATGATATTTTTTGATAAGGAAGATAAGCTGAACTCTCATGTTTGCAGTGGTGTGTCGACTATTCTTCCAAATGAAGGAACTGTAGTTCAGTTCAAACATTACGAAAGAATGCAAGATATGCCTTTTGTGATATATGCCGATTTTGAATCCATATTAAAGTCTGTAAACAAGAGCTCTATTACTAGCGGTACTACATCTTTACACCAACACGTGCCAGCGGCGTTTGCTTACTATGTTGTTTGTGCATATGATAGTTCGCTTAATAAATATATATCCTATCGCGGTGCTGATTGTGTTGAAAAATTTATAGAATACATAACGCATGACATAACTAACATTCACAATATTTATCAATCCCCGGTAACAATGAATTTTACTAATAGAGATCAAACTAACTTTGATCAATCGTCACATTGTTTTCTTTGCAATACATTGTTATTTGATGATAAGGTCAGAGATCACTGTCATCTTACAGGACGTTATCGCGGGGCAGCTCACTCTTATTGCAACATTAAGTTTAGACTACCAAAATTTGTACCAGTATTTTTTCACAATTTAGCTGGTTATGACAGTCATCTGTTCATTCGAGAATTAGGAAATCTACCTGGTAGAATAAAAGTCATTGCAAAAACTAAAGAGAATTACTTATCATTCACAAAATTTTTTGAAATGAATGATCAGGATATTATGTCAGTTCGTTTTGTTGATTCTTTCAAATTTTTGGGGACAAGTCTTGAAAAGTTAGTTGCAAATCTAAACAAAGATGATTTTGTACACCTACCGCGTTTTTTTAGCACTGAAAATAATTTTAGATTAATGCTTCGTAAAGGGGTATACCCATACGAATATATGTCAGCTTGGAATGTATATGAAGAAAAAGAACTTCCTCCAATAGAGTCATTTTTTAGTACATTAACCAACAGTACGATTTCTGATTCAGACTATGCACATGCTAAGAAAATTTGGAAATCCTTTAAAATAAACAATTTAGGCGAATACACTGACTTATATCTTAAATCAGACGTATTATTACTTGCAGATGTATTTGAAAGTTTTCGAACTACTTGTAAAAGAACTTATAAATTAGATCCTGCTTTTTACATAACTGCACCGAGTTTGAGTTTTGATGCAATGTTGTTAAAAACAGCAGTAAAATTAGAGCTTATTACTGATTTAGAGATAATTAGAATGATTCAAAAAGGTATTCGCGGTGGCATTTGTTTGTGTTCTAACAGACATTCTAAGGCTAATAATAAATATTTAGAAGGCTATAACCCGTTAGACAAAGACAACTTCATAGTTTACATTGACTGTAACAATCTCTATGGTTATGCTATGTGCTCTTATTTGCCGCATTCAAACTTCAAATTATTAAGTGAATCAGAAATTAATACAATCGATTTTGTCAGTATACCCCTCGATGCACAATATGGCTATATCCTAGAAGTTGATTTAGAGTATCCTGAAGTTTTGCATAATCTACACAACGATATCCCATTCTGTGCGCAAAAGTATATGCCACCTGGTTCGAAAGATTCAAAGTTAATTCCAAATTTACATGATAAATTCGAGTATGTTATTCATTATGAGCATCTTAAAGTGTGCTTGAACCACGGTCTTAAGCTAAAAAAAATCCACAGAGTCATAGAATTTAAACAAAGTCCTTACTTAAAACAGTATATAGATATGAACACTGAATTGCGTAAAAGGGCAAAATCTACATTCGAACAAGATTTTTTTAAACTTTTAAACAATAGTATTTTTGGTAAAACCATGGAAAACACTGAAAAATATGTCGATGTTAAATTAGTTAACCAATGGACTGATGATAGAAATAAGACAAATAAAACTATAACAGCAGAACAATTAATAGCCAAGCCCAACTTTCGTAATGCAACTATTTTTACTGAAAACTTTGTAGCTGTACAAATGAATCCAGAAACTATCTCTTTGGACAAACCCATATATATTGGATTCGCGGTTTTAGAAATTTCTAAATCTCATATGTACGATTTTCACTATTCTGTTATGAAACCTTATTATGGAGAAAACATAAAATTGTGTTATACTGATACAGATAGTTTTCTTTATTCCATAGAAACCAAAGATTTTTATGAAGATTTAAAACTATCTTTTTTGACTTACTTCGACACGAGTAATTATCCTCAAAATAATATCTATAATATACCAATCATAAACAAAAAAATACCGGGTTTATTCAAAGATGAATTCGGAGGTAAAGTCATATCTGAATATGTTGGTTTAAGGTCTAAATTATATTGTATTAAAACAACACAAGATGAATTTAAAAAAGCAAAAGGTGTCCAAAAGTCTGCTATAAAAAATGTACATTTTAAGGACTACTATAAGGTACTCCTAGACGATAAATTAATAAGAAGAAAAAACATTATATTTAAATCATTAAAACATATCATTTTTACACAAGCTCAAAACAAAAGTGCGCTCTCGGCTAGAGACGACAAACGTATTATTTTGAGAGACAAAATTACTACTTTATCTTATGGGCACAGGGATGCTTTCTTTTAACTCATTACTCGTTTTGTGTATTTCATTGTAGTTTGTACGTGAGAATATAATGATGTAATATAATAGGTTTATGTCGTAGTATAATATTGTCTACAATAAAATTTAAAAAATCAATATTATCAATGTATTCTTGTTGTTATTTTAATTTGTGTTTTAGTGTTAACAGAATAAAATAAGCAAAAAATCCTGTATTAATTGTAAGCTAACATATTGTGTAAGATAAATTAATAACATTTATAATTAACATTTATAATTAGAATAAATATTGTTGTATAAAATTTTTTTGTCTTTTATTTAAACAGATCTCTTAGTATAGTTATAAAGCACTCCTATGAAACATGTTATAACATGTTGTCAACACGTGTTGTAGGTAACATTATTTTACTGTTGATATTATGAAACATGTTACAACATGTTGAAGGTTCTGATTTAGTTCAAGCAAATGCTTTGATGATAGTAAATTAACCGAGTTCAAATTACGTAATACGATATTGCATAAACACCTGCGCTGCATTGCGCGGATTTTATTATTCACTTCATTAGAGTCACTTGTTAGCGACACTTGTTCTTCTTTTATAAAAATGGATTTAACTGTAAGTATTAAGTTATTCTTTTAGGTTAAAATTGAATCCAAAATTTTCTTTACTGAAAATTATATAATATTAATTCTATGTTTGTTACAGAACGAGACACAGGTGCAAGATTATTGGGTTCTGCCATGCGGGCAAGATCCATTAGCCGACTGGGACGAGCACAATGAAAAAATGAAGAAACAGCTGGCCGCCGAAGCTGCAGCCGAGGCCGCCGCCAAGAAACAGGAATCTAAATTAAAAAAGCGCAAGAAGAAAGAAGCATTATCTTATGTAATAACGAAAATGCCACAAAGAGGACGACGTGTCTTAAAACTTCAGATATATGAATACAACGAGCGGATAGACACCACTTGCGAAACGATTAGAGTGCAATATTCTGCAGTGGGAACATGTGATGAAATAATGGACCTGGCAGAAAATATAGTAGGCAAAATATCTACAAAATTAAGCGATAATTTAAATGATTAGGTACAGTAAAAAATATTATGTAAAAAGTTAGATATAAGATATTTTAAATAAATTTTATTGTGTGTAATTATTTTTGTCTTTTATTTCCCTATAGGTTAGATATTTATTAAAAATAATGTTTCATTATTAGATCATAATTAATTAATAAAATTTAATTTAAGATTTTATATAAATAAAGAGAACAATAATAATAATTATACACATATACAATCTAATTATGACATCAATAATGAATCATCATTTTGAAATAAAATTCAGGTATTTTAAAAATAATTATTTATTAAAATCATAAAAATATATTCTTACAATAATAATCATTAGTAACACACACACACACACACACACACACTTTATACATAAATAATTGTGTTATTACAATTAAAAGCTTAAATTAAATTTATAAGTAAATTATAATTAATTAGAAAACAATTCAAAACTATCTATATTATTATCGTCATACCATTGTTTAATACACATTACATTTTTTAAAGCACAATACTTAGTATGATTTGCACAAGTAATACAATATTGTTGATATTCGGAAAAAAGTTTTGACAAATTAGGACACCCTTTTTCTCCTATATCCACCACTTCACAGTCATTACACAGATTATGGATCCATTTTATTTTCTCTAAGCCCTTGGTGAAAATTTTTTTCTCTTTTAAATATGGCATGATAATGCGTTTAAATTCTTTATAATCAATGTGACCATTACTCCAACGAATGCCTCGGTTAATTTCAATCCATCTCACATGTTGTCTTTCGTTATTTGTCAAGTAGTGATACGAATAAGGAGGTTTAACCAAAAATGTTTGAGTATGATTTTTATATGCAATAGCCAGTTCTTTAACAATAAATTGATTACACGAATCTTTAAATCCCTGGAGATCAACAATTATTGTATCTGAATTCATGATAACTTTTTCACAATATTACTCAATGGTTTGTATTCTACAATACAATCATTAAGAATAAGACAATACGCTGTTGTATTTTCAGGAAATTCTGAATCCGCTTCAAGGTCTACACGCACATCAATTGGGCCACTTTTCAGTAATTCGTTTTGACGCGAACAATCAATCACAAATAATGGAGCCTTATCTTTAAAATCCTCAAAACCTAACAACGCTTCTGGTCGACGATTATAAAATGAATGCTGGAACTTTGCGTATTGTTCATATATTAAAGAATATTCCTCTCTTCGAAAATCAGTATTTAAATTTTCATATGGAAAGTAACATGAATTCAAGAATACTTTTACATTGCGTAAATAACAGTGATCAAATTGCGACATGTCTTTGTGCGGTTGCCTTTTGCGATCTGTTTGTAATCCGATAATTACAAAGCGAGGTTTTTCTATTTGCGATGATGTTTTAATTGACCAAGTATGTTTCGATGATTTTGGAAGTGCTGGGTATTCATAAAGATCCCAGTTTCTAAACACCATATTAATTGCTCGATCTCTCTCTAAATGCTTAAGTAAGTTTATTCTTTCCCGATCGGACACTTTGATATGTGGTACACGCCAAACTATTTTTTTAATATCAATGGTATCACTAACAAGTTCTCCTGTGCCTACCTTCAATGAGTTTAAATTTGTGTTACTACGCAGTAAAATTAATTCATGTTTACAATTTATAATTATTTTTTGATAGTCTTCTGCGAATCCTAAAATTCTACTTAGTGGAATAGATACTGAAAAATTTCCAGAATAGGTACTTTTCGTACCATTAATATCCCAACCCCAGAATTTTGATGATTTTGACTCATTTTCGTTCATGCACAAAAGAGACTTCATAGTTGTTGTTATCCCAGCATTTTTAATTTTATCAATTTCTACTCCATTTAATTCATATCGAATGTCTTGGAAGAAAAAAAGGGCAGGATTATTCGTGAAGTTAACTTGACTAACTTTTGTTTTGTCGCTTTTGTGTACATTAACATAACCTTCTAAGTATAGTGTACTTGCTGACGGTAATATGTATAAATCTTGTTGGTTGATAGGAATGCGTATTTCATCATTGACATTAAAGCTGGTTACGTATGGCTTATATGAGTGATATTCAACACTCTCTATTGTGTTGTCGTGGACAACAGGATCTGCTATACTTAGAATACTCATTTTAGTAGTCCAATCAATTTAAGAAATTGTCTGTTTTCTTTGGTTAACCTTATCTTAGGTGTTCGCTTGGCGATGGTAAGTTTTGGAGTGATGTTTTTCACAGGTGTGGTCGAGTTTTTATTATTAAAATTAATCATTTTTTCTTTATATGTAAGTATAACTGTATATCTTCACCTCGTAAGTTAACCAAATTGTTTTCAGCGTCCACAATTCTTATAGTAATAGAAGTGACACTGCTTTGATTAACTGGAAAGTATATGACGTTATTAGGTATTTCTATGATTCTGTATCCTGGAGGCACGTTTGGTGCGAATTCGTGGATTATGTGACTAGGTTTTCCGTTTACAAAAGAACCACTCACAATATCACATTCAATCCTTAGCACAGTTGTTGATAGAATGCTGACTGGAAATTGAGATTCGTGTAATATATTTGCTTTAAGTAACTCCGCCCCAAAGCCAAGAACTTTCCCCAGAGTACAATCTTTTTCGAAATGAATGTCTTTAGTACAAAATATAGATGTTTTTAAGGTATTGTTGTTACATATCAATTTAAACGAACAATCTTCAATATGTTCTTTTAAATAATCACTAATGTCGTGGAGTTCATATGAACCTTCTGGTATTTCAATTAATTGGTCACCATAATAAAATTTGTTATTTCGATCATCTATATTCGGTATTGAATTAAATGTAGAAAAATACAATAATCCACATTCATAATCTCCTTCCAATGGCAAGGCAGGTGAATAATTTGTAGTGGAAATTGAAGAAAAACTTGTTATTGAAAGTGTGAAAGACATTTTGCTACTAACAGTATGCGATTAAAAACATTTATTTTATATTACGGCTTCTCCAATATTTTTTTAAAAATTTTAAACATAAATGACCGCAATTAACAGTATCAAATCCTTGATATTGGATATAATTATATAAAATATCTTTACATTTTAAGTATTTGATGAGCTCTAAAGGTGGTTTAAGATCGCCGAAACTGTCAAAATATTCACAATATTGTTTATTTTTTACATACGCTACCCAGTGAGTGCCTTCACTATTTTTGTCGTCTAAATTGACTACAGCACATTCGATATGTTTTGGAAATTTAGGTAAATTGTCTCTCATATAAACTCCTCTGAAATATGGAATGTCACCTGCATGTTCTAATATATCAATATCAGTTAATGCTCTTCTGGGCAGCCTTTTACTCAGTTTTTTGAATTTCTTAGATACAAACCACTTCCTTTTTTGTATGGTTTAATATACATGCCTTTTCCTAAAGCAATGGCCTCCATTGTCCTGTTATGGCGTTCAGCTTCTTCTAGACTTTTCTTAGAAGCTTTATAGTCATTGACCGCTTTCGCTATACCTGCAGCACCCCCTGACAGTGCACCCAATGCTGATAATCCCGCAAATATTGGAATCAAAGGCAAGATTCCTCCAGTTTTAGGAATTGGTATTATTCGAGGTAAATTGAAATTTTTGTTAGAAAATAACTTTTTTGCCACTGAATATGCAATCTTTATTGCGGAGTTGTTGCTCTTCGGTTTGAGTTTCTTTAAATGTTTCTTTATTTGACTAATGACTGAGCTAAACTTTTTGGTTCCAGCACCTACTTTAAGTTTAGTTTTCATTACTTTGTTCACTAACCATGAGGCTGCTTTTTCGCCCGTACTAGAATTTTTTGATTTGATTCTTTGTTTCGCCATATTCATTAACTGTAAATCTGCCTTATGTCTGACGTCTAAATTAGTGTTATTTGCATAAGCTATGTCGTGTTGTTTGCAAGCTTCGTCTAGCCCATTAACCCCTTTATCCCCTCTCAAGAGCCTTTCTTTAAGTTTGGTGCCGGGTCCGCAGTAATTATATCCAGGTAAATGAAGTTCACACGGTAAATTATTTATCAAAGTATTAACAAGTCCTCTTCCCTCCATTGGTTGTATGGTAATGAATATTAATTCCAATTTTATGCAATTTTATACTATGATTTTATTTTTGTGAATCCATGAATTTTCATTTTCGTTCAAACCCAACCACTTTACAAATAGTTTATTACCTTTCTTTCTTATTACCTTTTCAATTAAATAGACGTCAGGATGTTTTGTTTTAAGAAGTTCTTGCTCATAGAATGCTCCTAATATAGGTTGTTTATGTTGATCTTCTATATAATAAGTGATTGGGGTGCATTTATCATTAATATCTTTAATTTTAAATATTTCTGTTGACCAATTAGGAGTATATCCTTTTTGAAAAAATCCCTTATACTTACTAATGCGAACAAAATCTCCTTGTTGAAATTTAGGTTTTTTGTTATTTACTTGCTTCTTTAATCGGAAAATATTATTTCTAATGTAAAATTCATTGGCAGCATTAACAGCAATTGGTTTACATTTTATTGTACTATGTGTAGTGTTATTATAATCACCAGTAATTTGTTCTAAAGGCTGTCCTATCCATTTATAATTACCAACTAAATTAAATGTTTTGTATAACCTATTCTTTAAAGTTCTAATTAATCTCTCAACAATGGAAGCCTTTTTAACTGAGTATGTAGAATAGTGGTTGATATTATATTTTTGCATCAAGCTTTTGAATTCATCATTATAAAATTCTTTTCCTTGGTCGGTTTGCAGATTTCTCGGCATTCTTCCATCTCTAAGTATATTTTCAAATGCTTTTGTTACTTCAGTTTTACATTTTGATTTTAAAGGAACAGTCCAAGAATATTTGGAAAAACAATCAATTACTGTCAATATATATTTAAAGTTTTTATTATTTCTACCAAAACTTTGCATATCAATTAAATCTGCTTGCCAAAGATCATCTATTGATTTCAAAATAACAGAACGCCTGACAAAGTTTCTTCGCACTTGTTTGTGAATCTCATCAACTATTTCTTTTTTGCTCATCTTTATAAATTTCTTTAGTTTGATGATTGGTTATATCTCCAGCATGTTTTAGTTGAAACTGATTTACTATCATTTGAATTTGAGCCTTTATATTTTTAATTTCTGCATCTATTTCAAGTTTATCATAAAAAGCTGTAAGTTTCTGGTCGATATATTGCTTGTTAGCAGCTTCATCAGGAGACACTGGTAATTTTAATCCTTTAAGTCTTGATGATCTCAAGTCATAATCACCACCATTATTTTTCATCAATTTCTCATTTAAATTTGAATCTCCTGATCCTCGTCGCATCCTTTTATGCACATAATGCCCAAATTTGTCCATGTTTTTTTTTTAATCTGCTCTCACCAAATTCTTTATGATGACTGAATTTATGAAATGTGTTTTTCTTTATAAATGAATAGAAATTTTCGATGATGATAATTTCTTCTTCATGCAATTTCTAGCGTATGATACCACATTCTCGTAATTCTTCAATAATTGATATTATTTCATTATCAAGACTGGTATTACCAGCATCACGAGAAGCTAAAAGTAGTTTTAATCTTTCTACGAGTTCATTTGGATCGTCCCAATAAACATAATCGGTATGTGGTTTAAATTTTTTCATCGAAGGCAATCCTAAACCAGTGTGTGGAAGACTTTCAGTACTTGAACAATTCTTAGCTAACTTAAAAAGTGGTTTTATGACTTTTAAATATTTGAGCCCTTTATTGCTTTTTATAGGCTTCCTTGGATTATAGTCACGTCTATGTGCATTGGTATCTAATAAAATTTTTTTGTATTCAAGTAAATCGTTTTCAGTCAATAAATCCATATTAGGAATTTTTTTAAACAGTAATTCATTTAGCCCAGGTGTTTTTTTATATTCTTTGTTTCCTATTAATATATTATCTCCCATTAGAGTTACCCGAGACGATCCCATTTTAAGCTTGCCACGATCTGATCTAATACCGAATGGAGAATCGCAGAATACTTCAGAACTTAAAGACCAGTTATAGTCATCAGGATTTTCTGCCGATCTAAACGATGATCCACTTGTATTTTGCTCATTATTATTATTATCTTCATCACTTATTGTATTATCTGAACTATTTTCTTCCTCTGAATAAGACTTGTTAATTACAGTTGCGTCAGATCTCCTACGTTTAGCAAAACTATCGCCACTATCTTCATTATATGATTTAAGTGTTGCCAAATCGTTAAATTCTAATTTCTTGGTGCTCCAATTCGGAGAATTTTTTCTGAATTCATTGTTAACCGGTTTATTCATTTGCACCATTTTTTCGAGTGGATTTGTCAATGGTTTAAATACAGCTTCAATAGCGTTATCTGTATCTAATTGTAATCCTCGCATCAACTTAACTTTCTTTTTAACAGCGTCAGCTGATTTTACAATTTGTGCTTTTATGGATTTTTCCGAATTCATTTTAGTAATATAACTTAACTGTATGAAGTCAGGATAGAAAATGAAAATAATACTAGATACACGACGATAAATATAAAAATATTGTTACCTAATCAAATTGTACAAATGTGTCAAACTTCCTCCTATAGCATCCTTGATTTTTATTACAATCTTTGTTTATAACTAAAAAATCATAGGAAACACTCCAAATTTTGGCACACATTTCACGAAACTGTTTCCACGTCATATCTGTGTTGACGTGTTCATCATACACATGTTTGAGATTAATATCATCTTGCTTGAATAAAATAATAAGATTAGCATTGTCCCTTATAAGTTGTTTTGGAATTTTGCTATAAGTTTGATTCAGGTAAAAACAGTCTATATTTTTATGTCTTCCCATTGAAAAATAATCACGTACATGATCTTGTTTTTCACAGGCAACATCATCAAAAATTATTACAGAATTCGGTTTGGCTTCCTTTGGGTTCAAAACACTATCATGTTCGTGGAATTTTGAAAAATGCACTCCAGGTACCATTTTTAAAACATGTTCAAGATATACGTATTTTGGTTGGTATAGTGTTTTGGAATAAATATATACATTCAAAAATTGTAATCCATTTTCATGTAAGAGAAGACCCACTAAAAGGTTGGTTTTTCCACAGTTAGACGGACCGCAAATAATACACCGGATTGTGTTTGGTAAAAGTTTTCCATGCCTTTCAACTTCATGGCTCAATGTTGCACCCACTTCATCAAACTGCAAATTCTGAGGTTGTTTTACAAATATCATGTAGTTGTTTAAATGAGAGCTGATGGAGAAATGAATAATAATACAATATTCGATCACTATATATATACAGGCACAAATCAACTCATATCTCTCGACTTTTAAGTCATCATGTCAGTCATTTAAGAAAAGTAAAACACTGACGACTTGAAAACCAATTGGGCATTCTAGCACAGTTTTTACATGCATTGTTGAACGAAACGCAGTGATCCCAGCGAACCGTGTATAGCAACGTTTAAAGATTTTACTTTATTGACGCTCCCGAAAACCAATTGGGCATTCTGGCACAGTTTTACATGCATCGTTGAACGGAACGGAGAGAGCAAAGCGAACGGAGTGCAGTAAAAACGATGCATGTAAAAACTGTGCCAGAATGCCCAATTATCACCTACTGACACCTCCTGGCTCCATCATCAGATCAGCTCTGTGGTACCAGATTATTAAACTGTCATCAGATTTCTAGACATTTGCAAAGTTTCATTATGATACGACAACCATAAGTTGGTCAAATTTTATTTGTCAGATTTTTTACCGACTTTGTATGGAAAACTAATTTAAGTGTCTTCAAAATAGACCATGTTTGGAAGCTCACAGCTGGAGAACGATTGGAGATAGATGAAAAGTGTCAAGGCCGAAGTTGTAGAAAATTTTATGAGGTTTAATAATGTAGTACATTAAAATATCGTACAACGCACAGTTTTTGACATATATGCAAAAAACCTAACAATGGGACCTTCTTCGGCCTCCCCCCCTCCGGCTCACCTCGGAGGGGTGGGGACTTTTAGTATGTTTATCTCCTAACTAGTTCAAACAAAGTTACTAAGTTAGTTTTTCTGCTTTCGACTTTTCGATCCACATGCCCCTTTTGAGCAAGATCTTTATCTGTTAATGTCAAAGATGTTTTATCTTTGACAATAAAAATAATAATAAAATAATTAACCATCATAATTATGTTATAAATAATAAAAACACGTATCGCCTAACGCTTATCGATTTTTTTACGCGCGCTATCAATATACACTTTTGTCACAATCCGATGATCACCCTAAATGACAGGATTCAAGCGACCGTGCATTAGCGCGTTCTTAGGATTTATGTATGATTTTAGTAGACTCAAATGACACTCTAAAACATGTCCCTTCAAAAAGGCTATGATTTAACGACTTAAAGCTATTAGTTAGCAACCAACACAAAGAGTTTTAAGTGCCAATATTTACTTTTAAAAATGAGTTATATAGGTATGCATAATTTTACAAGTTCAAGAAAAGTAAAATTGATTGAACTGACATTGATCAACTGTATTTATTCAAAGAAAAAAAAACTTTTGTGACATAATTATCTAAATAAGTTCAAGGCAAAACGACTTAAGCGCCTATGCTACGAATATTATTCAGAGTAAAACGATTCATATGACATACTTTAATGAGACAGATCACGACAAAATACTTCAAAGAGCAGTGTGATTTTTTATGGAGCAGGTAAAACAGATTTAAAGGACTTATAGAGAAAAAAATGAACAAGGAAAAAACGCTTAAGTGAGAAGTAAGTAAAGTTACTAGTCACTTAAATGGACTTAAGTGCATGTCTTTAAAAAAACGTGTTTTTGTTGTCGCTTCACACCACGATTTTAGAAATGATAGTCAAATTTAGGATGGAATCAAGCGCCAAAAAAGTTGTCCGATTTACACGAAACCCAGCTCAAACGAAGGAGAAAAAATCGCTGATTGCAACGATATTTATAACTCAATATCGCCTGAAATGGCGCTTGAGTCAATTCGCCTCAGACCCCTCGATATAATTCCGTACAAAGGCCGGTTGCCTGGAAGAGATCGCTCACAGCGATAAGGCCGCCCATTGTGTTGTTTTAATAAGTATAATGTAATGTTTCTTTTGGTTTCAACAATTAAGAGTAATCTTATCTTATCTATATACACGTATATAATCTATACATATATATCACAAGTAATCTCTCCCCTGCTCAAGAGGGTGAAAGCTAACCATTTTACCTCATAACTAACCGAGATGAGCCGTGATCCTTGATACGCTAATGTCTTCAACGTAAACCATAAAGAATCCACGTTATTACCATAAAAGGTTCATTTAGCTAACGTACAACCTAGTAAATTAAGAATCGACATAAAGCTAACTTTTATCTTAATTATTCGTTAATAAGGGTGCCCTGTTGATTCGCATAATGTTTTTGTCCTAAATATTTTTGCATAAATCAATATTCATATATTTGATATGCATATTTTGCCATTGTCATAATCATCATTTAGCAATTAAGATGCTGAATTCAGATAAAATTTATCAGAGATAAAAATTGTGACCTAGAAATCTGCTCATTGTTAGACCACCCAATGTAAAACTAGCGTTAAACATAATATTATTTTGTATTGTAAATTTTTGTAATTATTTTGTTTGCAATAAACTGTTATTCCATTCAATATTTTTTGAAATGTCATAGAGATCGCTTTTAGCGATAAGACCGCCAATTGTTTCACTTAAGTTACGAAATTATGTTTTAGTTTTAAGTTTCTCTGTATATTTGTGGTGTTACAATAAAGAGTATTCTATCTATCTAATAATATGAAAAACTCGCTTGTTCGTTTATAGTAAATACCCCATTATTTTTAGTAAAACCTTGTGACGCAGTTAGTCTGAACAATTTGTTGTTGGTTCACGATGACATAGTGCAGTTGTTGCAACTACAGCCGGACTAATTACATTTGTTATTTGTTGTACGTAATCCGTAACAACTTGTTAGTTTAACTCACGTTCTAAGGTACGTACAGACTGGAAGCAGTTTACAACTACCTAGGTGTAATTAGTTGGGATAATAGTTTAATCTAACGTAGATGCAGAGATTTAATCTATAGGAAGTACTCCAGTTAGGAAAATTCCTAGTGGGTGAAATCTCTTTCCAAATATTTAGGTTTATTTTACATGATTTTTCAATACTTGTAGGACAACAAAACGTAGTAGCGTTTTGTTGTCCTACTCGTCGTTATGTGTTTATTTACATTTAAAGAATACTTATCATAGTAAAAAATCGTTTGTAAAATAGTGATTATATGCTAGAAAATTATCACTATTTAAAAATGCAATAGCTACGTACTAATGTGACTTTCCAAAAGTTTTATATTTTGATCGATATTATAATCGCTATTGTTATATGGTTTAGTTACGGTAATACTCATCTTTTGGTAGCTTAAAAATATTTTCAATTCACCTAAAAATAACAAGCACCAACAATATTTTTGGCACCAACTTTTCCTGAATAAAAGCTTCTAATAAATTATCAACAAACCTGTTGCCATCACGTAAAACTGAAGGGACATCATCTCCAAGGAAAATTTCCCTAACAACTCCATTGTTAGATGAAACGCTCTCGAGCTGACGACTTTAAATTAGGTTATATTTTGATTGCGACACCAAATGCGGGGGAGAAATATATCTGTAAGGCTCCGCCCATGATTTGGAATTAGAGAGAAGAAATCCTACCACAAAATCTTAGTCAATCTTTTTCTTTTTTGTTCCAGAATAAAAATTATGGATACCTACTCAAATGGGTTAGTAATAAAATTGTTTAATGATTCTGTATTACAATGTTATCGTACTAATTTGATTTTTTTTAAAAGGAGGTATTTTTTATATATGTAATAATTTTTATCGATTCCTGTTTTTGTTTCCTGTTACTTTTTTGTTTATAGTATTATTAATTGAATTTGCCTATTGAAAATGGTCCATGGTTTCTAAGTATTAAATTTCAGTTCAATCGATTTAGCATTTTGGATTAAAGAGAAATAAAGACAAACATATATCCACATACACATATCCACACGTTCGCTTTTGTACATCTAGGATCAAGAAGTCTCTAGCACTTATCTTAAATCAATTTCCTAAAAATGTAGATTTCCATTGCAGAGCTACGACTCAGGACACAAAATAAAATTAATATTTATTTAACATCTTACCTTAATCATAATTAGGCTTAAATTACAAACGATTTAACTAGGGTAGTAACCACAGAGCTCCTGCAAATTAGGCAGTAATACAGCACAGCTAATGACTCCATAACTCGGTAATTAGCAAAGTTACGCCGACACATTGACAGAGGTAATTATTAATTAAGTGTACATTTCACTAAAGGTATGTGTTAACTAGAAATGTAATGCTTGCTATATTGATATTATTACTAATACAATAATTGGGAAATATGGATTGTATACGTGTAGATATAATAGTGTGTTTATTTTTGACCTGATCATGCCTAAGCTGAACCAATTGAGCAATTTTTTTTTTATCTCGAACACATCTTATTACATAGCTAATTACATTGCACAGATCTTTTATGTTAAATTTAGATACACACCCAGACATGGCACTTGTCCCTTGTTTTTTTTATTATTATTATTTTTTTTTTTTTTTTTATTTGTTTCCACAATAATCCCCAGACTACAGTCGTCCGAGTATTTTGGTAATTATATGTTACATTTTGTTGTGCTTATATTTAGTATATAGTGTTCTTATGTATATGTTCCATTATTATAATTTTAAATTTAAATCATTAACTGTTTTAGATACATTTTTTTTTTAAAAAAAGACTTGTCCCTTGTATGAGCATGCATTATTGATGATAATCTAGTAAATGAATATTATAATAAAAAAAATGAAAGTACGTGACATATATCAGTTTATTTTAACTATCTAAGTACCTTTTTGTAACGCCTGACAATATTAACCTAAATATAAACAGAAAAAACATTGCAAGAATAAAGAATAAAAAACTTACATTTGCATCAATACGGAGAAAGGGTATAGGGGTGATAATCCGCCACCAACCAATATATTTCCGTCAAATGTCAGGGTCTTCCTCTGTAAACGGAAAGGTCGCCAGGAAGGGACAACTTTGATGTGCAAATCTAAGGAATATCGAGGGTCGAGCTGCATTTCACTGAACGATAAGCTTTTTGACACGTACGTGTAATGCTGACACGAAAAATGAACACAAGTTGACCCTACTTAATATTCTAATATTTAATTCAGTTTCAACAGTTTATATGAAAATTTTACTATAATATTATTTTTAAAAAGGTGAAATTTCGTAGGACTATAGTGGAATTAATTCTATTTATCGAATACAATCTAGCTCGAAGCTAGACCAGCAACATCCAGATTCGTAACTAAAATGCACATAGAAACATTTTTTTAAACTTATTCTGTAGGCCGCATTTGCTTGGGAGATTTATACACATTTTAAAAACTCACCGGTTCATCTTTTGTGTCTGTAAAAATTTTCCGCCTTCTTGACTTTAGTATATCAGATGGCATACTAGTTAGAATATGGAAATTAGATTCCCGTTAGGACAGGTGAATGAAAAGCATGTAAAAATCGAGGAACACCGTCATGTCATGGTAATTGAAACCATCAAATGTTATAATTCATATGGAAACTAACTAAATCGGCTGTAAAATGCAAATTAAGACTGGGAACGGAGCTTACAAGAATGGGAAACACACTTCAGACGCTGTGAGGAAATTGAGCTACTGTTTTACTGGAAAGCGGATTACTCGTGCATACAAATCACTTGCTAATAATGCTATCAACACAAATTCTGACGTTTTTCTTAGTTACTTTGAAACGTTTAAAGTGGATCTTACAAGTGGATCCCTCGGATTACACATTTCATTCCCATACTTTATTGTTCTCCGCGGTTTTTTTCGTGTGGTTCCTCATTAGCTCATTAGGTTGAAATCCAAATTTTACTAGTCAAATCGAAATGTGTCGAGTAAAAATCAAACATGGCATCGATTTTCATTACTTCCTTTGCTACGTTTGGTTACGTTACAATAACATCAGTAGTGTGTACAGTACTGCAGTAGTGTGGCTCCAAGTTGTTTTTTTTTATACAACGATGTAAGAAGACGAGCAAGATGCTCTCCTGATGGTAAGAGATAACGCTGCCCATAATTAGTACAATGCAGTAGTGCATTGCGCCAATGCTTCTTACTTTAGAGTCATAAGATTACCGAAGCACAGCAATGTTTGCACATCACTGCTCAGGCGGCCTCCAAAGGAAGTCTACCCCCGGTGATACATCACATCACAGTCATGGGCCTCTAGCAAACACATGCAAAAGGTACTCAATAGATCATCATAGAGACCGTCCTACTTACTACTACTTAAAATAATAAGAAAGTGATAATAATATAATATGTCGTGTGTCTTATTCCCCGGAGTAACATAATATTATATAGGCTACTCTTCAGCTGGTGACACCGTAGGGCGCTAGTATCATATATTATACATAATATATCAGCAATTGAAACAATGAAAGCCAGTTATTATATTATAGTAATATTATATCAGTAAATATACAGTATAATAGGCAATACGCCAGGTGGAGCTTCCAGTTCATGTAGACACGATCGTCGACGAACTTCCGCGTTTCATTACAAATTCTGCGGTAACTAGGCGTCTAACTTGCTCAAAACTTTACTTGTGGCAATAATCCGTACCACATGTCTAATTTAAAACAATAAATGTATTTAATAATAAATATGATATTACTATATGCTAATCTATTCCTTATTTTGTGATTGGATTAGGCATTAGAATAGGGATTAGTATATGATAATATTATTTCCTTTCCCTTCTTGACTGTCTGAAAAGATCGCTATTAGCGATAAAACCATCAATTGTAACACTTTTTTTATTGTAAAATTTATAAAATAATGTTATTTTTATTGTTATTATTGTGTTAAAAAAAAGAGTTATCTAATCTACTTAGTTAATGAGGCAGATGAAACGCCTCTTCATTTGCTGGGGGAGTGTGGAGCACTGATGCGTAAACGTAGCATTATTCTGGGACAGCACCTGCTCAGCCCGAATGAGCTTAGAGAGATGACCCCAAGGGAAATCCTGCAGTTTCTAGAAGCTGCTAGGGTCTGTGATGAACTCTAGCGCCGCACCTAGGGGTCAATCTCACCATAATAAGCGGCGATCACAATAGGCCAATCATGGCGGCTGTGATACCACAGCCGCACTACATAAAAAAATAAAAAAACTACTTAGTTGATTTTACTCATAGTGAAAACTCGATCAACATTTTAAATGAAGACGAGATTCGTAAATATTTTTCGGGAACAAGAGATGAAATTACACTGAAGATTTGATTCCAGCAATTTATTTTTTACCGAAACAGCGTTTACGGCGTATCAGTGTTACCACCCATAAACCAAATCGCCAGTAATTCAAGTAGAAAAACAAAAACAAAGTAATTTAATCCCGCAGTGAAATCCCCCGGGCGTGTCATCAAGTCGCTGTATCCCTGGTGTTTGGCCCAATAATAAACGGTACTGCTGTATCTATAGATCTATAGATACTGTACGATAAGACAAGAGCCGTGGGGTCATGATTAATTAAAATATTATTGATAATAATCATTATCATCAACGTTAGCACACACACATACTTTTGTAAACAGATATGGTATCTGTATACACAAGTGAATTAAATTAAAAATTTAAAAAAACCCCAACGCAATACGTAATTCACCATTTTTTTTATGGCGGCCATCTTGGATTTTAAATTTTATATAGTGGGCTGTATTCTACTCGTCAAGCCCTTTCATTTGATACCCATATTGAGGGGGTCGTGGAAGAAAAAAATAATCCGCCATTTTGTAGAGGCGGCCATCTTGGACCGATTTTCACCAATATGGCTAAGAACACTCTCGACTAACTCTACTTTCACACAAAACAAACTAAATCAAAATCCGTTCATCCGTTTGGGAGCTACGATGCCACAGACAGACACATACATACACACACAGACAGACAGACAGACACGTCAAACTTATAACACCCCGTCGTTTTTGCGTCGGGGGTTAAAAAGGAAAGTGTGACTGATTTATCAAAATACAGCTAAAATCGCTGAAAGGTTAGTTTAATAATTTGGCACAGAGACAGGGTTTTTTCAAGGCATAAAGTTTCGCTTAATTAGTCAGCGACATTAACAAGTGAAATTAATAATTTTATTATTACTACCATCTAACACCAAAGTAGGGTTGCGCCGTTTAACACATTCACTGCGGATCAGGCCCAGATCGACCTGCCGCGGAATTTCAGCTGGTGCGGACGAAGAAAACTATGTCCCTCTCACTAGGTGCGGTACGATTATCTCAGGTGTTTGTAAAGGTACGACAGAGACAAATATATATTTGAGATTGTGTTCAAAATTATAGGTGTTCCCTATAAAAACATCACGGCAGGCCTTTATCGGCCTACCACGCACTGACGGTGAAAATATCAACTCGGTGCGGCAGGGGTCTATTGCGGCCCGCCGTCCCAACAGGCGGTTGGCGACCCGACACCGCACGGAGCGCCCCGCTTCGCCAGTTAGTGTTGAGCCATCTCACTGAACGTAAAATTAACGACGCAGGATGGCAGGAGACAAAAGAAAAATACAAATTTCGGAAAATAAACTTATTCGCGAGGCAGATAAAAGTGATAGTGACAGCAGTAAGGAAATATTTTCCTTCAAGAAAAAAAATAGATATTTAGAAAAAGGACCAAGCAAAAACAAAAACATACTGCAGGATGTGCACACAAAATCTTTGTGCGAAATGTTTTAAAGATAAGCGTAATAAATAAATAATTAAATAAACTATTTTTCATTTCTACTCTACAATTCTATTTTATTTTCGATATCCCCTTATTTTTGTCTTTCCCATCACTACTAAAAATACTTTCTAGTGCGGTGCTGGTCGATATCGACCCGCCACTTTCCCTGGTTCATTTCTCATTTCCTGTTTGGCATATCCCGGGGCGAATCAAATCTAAAGAAGGTGGGTTCAAGGTTATTCTAACAGTCCAAAAACTACACACCTATATTATGTTTTCGCAAAGTTATAGCGATTTAATCTAACCTTATGCTGGTGGGTCGAGAAAGGCCTGCCACGCACTGGCGGAAAAATCATTGGGGGCACACTTTGGCCCGCCGCCGCACCAGAGGAAGGTTTAAGATTTTACTTGCCGCAGCTAACGTGTTAATTATGGAGTTCCTATGGCCAACTTTCAGCTCTATCATCAAATCAGCTCGATGTCATAATAATGTTTTATTATCATCCGATTTATACTACATGCATGCAAAATTTCAGCTCAATCGGATAGCGAGAAGTGGGTCAAATTAAACTTGCAAGATTTAATTAGACAGACAGACAACAGACAGGTGAAAGTAAATAAAAGCTTGTAAAATCAACAAAAATATGTATATCTAAGTGAGAAAAAAAAGCCTCCTCTAAAATACCTAACAATAGTGGTGCAACGATTCAAACTAAAGATAAAATAGGTTTTTAAAATTCTATAATTAGCAAAAACTCGTCTTTAACTCCCACGACTCATTCTTTTTTGCACAGGTTTCCTAACACAATATGGTCCACAGAGACACGATACTGATCCTCATATTGCTAAAAAACCGCCTAAAACAATTTTGGGAGCAAAAAGCGTAGTCACCGGAGTTAATGAAGAAATCCCCTATTTTAGGGGAGACCGGGGTTAGTTGACTGTAGCGGTAGGTCGAGTAACTGCTGTTAACGTCTAGAGTAGGTATGGAGTCTAAAGAGACCCAAATACCTCTATTTGGGTGCGCTCGAAATGTATCTCTTATATTGCCGACGAGATTTTTATTTATTTTTTGCCTTTGACCACGATCTTGCGTGATGTTACACGACGATTCGGTCGTATATTGTAGCAGACTAAACCTAGAAGGCGGAATAAATCCTTCCCTATTATTGTCCCCTGCTGCTGCCTGTGATGTGGGTGTGTGTTGCCCTGTTTCTGTGTTTTAGGGTAGTTGACTAATATTTTTTTGTCTATAATGTAGATTATTAAAAAACACTGGAAACGTACATATTTCTTACATCTGAATCTGATAAAAAACGTGAAAAATAAAAAGCTCTCAAGTCGCGTGGTGGGGGTAATGACGTCACGGTCTGGCACTCGAGCCAGTACAAAGCGTAACAACCTGTAACGTAGCGCGTATTCGCCAAACTTATAAGCATTATACATATCTCAGCTATTATTTATTTTATTAACAAGCAAATGAAAAATCGAATATATTTTTATAATTTAAATTACGGACTAATTATATATTAAAAAAAATTACCGTGTCAACTACCCTATTAGTCTACCCTTATTAGTCAACTAGCCCGGTCTCCCCTACCGTTGCAACAAATGAGGAAGTGTTGTTTAACATTTTGTTACGAGATGTTTTGATTTAAGGTAAAACGTTTCACGCCCACGTCGGTAATTGCCTTCGTAAATCTTGAGGACGTCATTTGCTTTAAAAAATAAGAAGTGACGAGGGAAAATAAAATTTGCACCGATATGACTTTTTTTTTTATGTGGAGAAGTAAGAAGACGAGCAAGACGCTCTCCTGATGTTAAGAGATAACGCTGCCCATAATCAGTACAGTGCTACCCAGAATTTCACAATTATGCGCAATTCTAGGTGCACTGCACCAACGCTTCTTACTCAAGAGTCATAAGATGTATACAAGCTTTCATAATATACTAGCTGCGCCCAGCGGCTTTACCCGCTGTACCCTATGTGTTATTCCAGGGTCTAAGCTATCTCTTAGTACAAACATACACACTCACACAATCACACTCTCACAAACTTTCGCATTTATAATGTTAAGTGTGATTAATTTATTTCAGCTACTATTAGGTACATCCAAAGTTTCAACTATATCGATGAAATGTTCATATAATTGAGTTTTATTAAAGGGTCTACTCGTAATTAATAATAAATAATAATAATAATAATTCATTTATTTCAGGCAATAGTACACTGCCACAGACGCAGTGTACCAGGTGCTCATATCATATATACCTCACAGACTAACATACATAAAATTTTATAAACTTAAAAACTAGGCCAAAAAGCTAATTAGTCCAGTATTTTAGTATTTTTGACTTTAATAAAAATAAAATAAATGGCATAGATATAAATTGACCCTCTCAATAGTAGTACATATTTAACCCATCAAGAATCAAATGTTATGCACATCTTTTTCCATTCTCTACGCAAAGATTTAATATCCTACAGATTAATATACCACACATATACGTTCTATATCTTCCCATGTCCCTTATGAAGAAATGGGAAGATAACAAAGTGCAAGATTGATGATCCTTTCACTCTCTGTCGATGACTGCTGACAATGGCATATGACCTCCTTCCGATAACTTATGCGCTGAAAAAACGAATATTTCCAAGAAAATAAGCTATTTGTCGCCCGCAGACTGTAATAAATGCAGACACCATACACATACCACACAAAAACGAAGCCTGCAATAATGTTTTTTGTAGAAAACAGTTTCCAGGTAGGTACTAAAGGTCAGACAAATACTTGTTCGTTAGCTTACGGTAGATTGTTTCATAGAAAAGTTATGACGTGGATGAAAAACGCAGTATACTCATAGACGATTAGGGTAAGTTATTGATAGATTTAAATAGTTATATTTGAAAATTTTCTTGCCTCAAAGAGGCAGAATGTCTAGAACCTAGAGCAAAAATAAGACCAAATTGTACTACATTCTTGCAAATGCATTTCACGAACCCTCTTGATATAATCGACTTGAAGACGGTCTTGGGTTTATAACAAAACAATACAGACTATACCAACGACCATACTTATTGAGACCGAAAATTAACAAAAAAGACTAAAAACTAAATAAAAGTAACATATATTAAGGTCCACAATGGGCGGCCTTATCGATTATAACGAGTTGGGAGCGCGTTTTGTGTTATGAACATTGCTATCTACTCTATTACAGTAGTAGGTAGCCGTCATATCAGATAAGTGGCTGCTTAAACTCGATCAGATCTGCGCGAAAAATCTCGAGCTTTTCTGAAAAACTTAATAAAAAGACGAACTTATAGAGATTACTTTGTCCTCTAATCTGAAACGTTTTCCAGATTAAACTTTGAGCTCAGGCACACGGAACAAAAGGCTGGATGTTTGAGAATGACTGGCGAAGGAGATTAACTCGACAAACGGATCCACGGATTGCGATAATGCCGACTGTTTGGGGAAATTAAAGCTTAACGCAAACTAGTGAACCGCGCCGCAACGGAATGTGACGAAAATCCATCTGCATCACTTTTGAAGTGGGGTTTTTCCGAAATGATGAGCTAAAAAGTAGCTAATGTATTATTCCAGGGCTTAGGCTTCTTGGCCGAGGACAAGTGCTTCGGCGAACCCGCAGTTGCGGTACTATGGTGTTGTAGTGGAGATAAATTAAGTACATATTGTTTGACCTAGATTTAAGTTAGTACAAAAAAAAGGAAGGTTAGTAATCCACCTTTAAAAAGAAGACTCGTGTTTGTTATTACTCCTCCTATCGCACCCGACAATATAGTGTCACGCAGAAACACTCCCTAGGTGCGATGCGTAACACTTTTTTCCTGATCTCAAGTCTCAACTACCAAAACAATATATTTCAGCGCTTCAGTTTAGGCATGAAACAGAACAAAAATCCGCCTGCTTACATAATTTTATAGAAGCTAGCGCAAACTGTGTGAGACGCTGGCTCTACAGCCAGAGATGACTCAACAACGCCCAGAATGGCGAAAACGGACTAGAAGGGCCGTCCCCAAACGACATGGGAAATATGGCGCGGAAGAAGAAGAAACGTAACAATTCGGCCTGCCGTAGTGTGAGCCAGCCTCAACAGCCTCGGATTGCGATAATGCGGACTGTTTGGGGAAACTAATGTAACCTGTTTCAGGGAAGTTTTCATTTACTTGAGTGCTTCGTAAGATTTCATTTTGGAGTTGACAATGTTGGAATCCTGAATGAATATTTCATGCCCGTTTTATTTTAGTTGTTTTTCTTCGGATGTTTACTATTAATCCAGGCAATTCAATTTAGTATTAGTGCCTATATTTTGTTTTATATTACTTGTTGAATATATACTGCATATTATACTTGTACATAATATTATTATTTTAATTGGTTCTATTTCGTTATTTTCACCCCAATGGCCATAGAATTATTATTGTACAAAATCTACGCCAAAGACGATTAAGGTTACCTTACACACTTACTTTTTGGTTAACCGCAGTCATCCGCTTGACCACGGGCATAAAAAATATGTGTTAATCCATAGACCTAATAATGTTCAAGACCAATATTTTAGTTGAGTTTGAAGAACAATAGCAGTAGAACCGACAACCGTTGGGGTAGACGAGTTCTCGAGTGGAGACCACGTCTCGGTAAACGTAGAGTAGGGCAAGATGGGGCGATGATATCCGGAGGGGGTGGGTGGAGAAGAAAGATGGAGGACCGAGTTGAGTGGCGTGCCATGGGGGAGGCCTATGTCCAGCAGTAGACGAACATAGGCTGATGATGATGATGATGACGAATAACGTTTCGTCCATTTATAAAATATGTATTTGCTACAATAATCTTCTCGAAACCCTGCTTGCTGCATTCACTTGTATACTGGTCGATTTCTGATAGGTATATATATACCTCTATATTGAAAGCAACAAATTAGAAGCTTCTAACGTCGTATAGAAGGGTCAGCAATTTTAGAGTGGTCTACATAAATCCTATTAATTGTATTAATGAAAATGTTTGTATGGATATACGGATGGATGTTTAGTACTATTTTACGATTAAACGGCTAAGCCAGTTTGGCTGAAATTTGCCTTTTGGCAGATAAAACCACTGGGTGCAGCTAGTACTAAATACATAAGGAAAATCAAGCATCTTAAATGGAGCAAGGAGCGTAAGGATTAACAAACAAATCCGAGGCTTTTACGTCGAAGGGACTCCAGATGACATAAACCTTTGAGCCTTAAACTCTCGAGTGTCGGCCCTTCCTGTCGTTAAACATGCACACACTAGCGACTGTGCGAAAACAGATGAGGCGTGGCAATATGCTGAACTAAAATTAATCTCATCTGTTTTTGCCCGTTACAAAAGAAAAAAGCGAAACTGATTAACTTAGGAAACACTATGTTATTAATTGACTGTTTTGCGCGCACCTTGTAGCGCTACGTGATGCGCGTGGTTGTGCGGGACTAGTAGGAAATTAGATGAAAAATTTATCTGAGCGCTTGGTCAAGGCGACGTGTGACCGAAATGCTGGGGTATATTTGGCCCAACGTATAAGTATTGCCATTCAACGTGGCAATGCTGCCAGCATTCTGGGCACTCTGCCAACTGACAGTGGTTTGGAGCACTTGGATTTTCTGTAGATCGGCTTGTGGCCGATCTGTGGTTAATAAAAGTGTTCTTTACTGCTGTAGTAGCTGTAGTATTGTTAGTTTGTTTTTCCCAATAAAGGCATTTGCCTCGAAAAAAAAAAAGATGAAAAATAAATGAATAACTATATTACCGCACTATGATGTCCTCTAAATGGTGTACATTATAAGTTTTGCTTAAATAAATAAATGAAATGTATTCGAGTACATGACACTTTGCACAAACAGTGCTTCAAGATTAGTATACATTTTTCAAGTCTATAATAGGAAAGTCAGGCAGCTCAAGTGAGCGCTGAGCACACCAGCGCCCTCCATTCCTACGGCTTTTCACTTTCCACACATTCTGTAGCTAAATGAAAGTTGTAAAATATTAATTGGACGGCAGTTAACATGGGTGAGATTTACGCTCGTGGGTAGATTGATTTCATTGTTCTGCTTCGTAATTTAGGAAGCTAATGATTTTATAATGAAGTGAAGTTCATATATATTATTTATTATAATTTTTAACTAGCTGTACCGAGCGTTTTTAGCTACTGAAAAGAAGCTATATTATTTCATAGTATAAACTATGCAATAGTAAATTTGATTTTTTCATTTCAGGCACTGCGTTTAGCCATAATATATATAGTAGTATAAATAAGTAGTAACCCCAAAAATTGTTTAGAAAAACCAAAACCTATGAAAAAATGTTAGTAAGTATAAGTAACAGACAGGTCTCAACTTTTCCTCAATAACCGAACAGCTTTAAAAACGCCTTGAAACTTTTTGGTTCTTCTAGTTGCGGCCAGCGGTTTTACCTGCTGTATATAGTACAGACTATGTGCTATTCCAGGGTCTAAGCTATCTCTATCCGAATTTCAGCTCAATCGGTCCACCCGTTAAGTGTTAAAGAGTAACAAATATAGGTACATCCAGACATCCATACACTCTTACAAACTTTCACGTTAATAATACCTATTAGTAAGATTTCTCTAAAAACACTTTATTTTTGTCGTTTTATAACGATTGCCACTAACCAAAGTAGACTACTTACAATAAATCTAGAGACAAATCATAATGCCACGAAACATGAAGGCAATTCTATTTTAAACACATTTATTAAGATCGTAGACAGAGCCAATCTAGACAAATATAGATCAAACTAAAAAAACCTATTGTTTCCTCAATAATACAGAAACATTTTATTGGGAGCACAAATGTGTAATTTAAAAATAGTTGAACTGTGCTAACGAAAATAAAAATGTAGAGAAGTAGGTATTTTGATAAAAGCGCTATCTAGGAAAAAAATTCTGCATTAAAATTATCAATTAATTTCGCAATGAACCTATTTGGTGCAATAAAGAATACACCGCCATCTATCGTGATACAATAAAACCAGCTGAACGCGGGCGAGCGCTGAAAGGGCGATGAACACTTTTTGCTGTAAAAAAAGAAAACGTTTTCCTTGTCTTGTAATGTTTTTGGGAAATTCCAACAGATGGCACTATTTTAATTTTATTGGATGAAACCTCCTGAATGAAGGAATGTGATACACTTCTAGTATGCCCTAACTTGATTGTAGAGGCAGGTATAGGTTTTATAACTTTGGCGACTTGACTGACGTACCCGCTCACACTTTAGTACTTATTATAGTATGCCTAATTGCCCTTAGCTTCAGCTTTAAAATGGAACAAATATGAGAGCAACACTGTTTTACTTAGATGGTAGCAGATCAAACCTAAAAGTCAAATAAATCTTTCCCTGGCTTCACCGTACATCATGCCGGAACACTGTCATATTTATTTATTAATACTTTATTGTAACACCACATGAAAATTAAAAATTCATAATGAGCGTTTGGCGATACAATTTTGTCCAGTAGGTGGTAACAAGCCACGGAGGAAGGCTACTACCAGCATAATTATTATCATACTAGATGCGCCCAGCGGATTTACCCGCTGTTCGATAGCCTATGTGTTATTCCAGGGTCTAAGCTATCTTTATACCAAATTTGCGCTCAATCAGTCCACCCGTTTAGGCGTGAAAGAGTAACAAACATACATCCAGACATCCATTCTTACAAACTTCCACGTTTATAATATTAGTAAGATTGTGACTATTTTTTTACCATTAGAGGTACAAATATGATACAAATATAATGTCTAACATTTTTTTGTCCCTTCTCAATAAATATTCCACTTGGCAAAATATAGAAAAAATCTAAAACTGCAGTTATCACCTGCGGCAAATTTCGTTAACTCAACTCGCCTGTAGGTAGGTAAATTTAGTTTAAGGCTCGGAGGGAAATATTTTCTAACCTTATTGCTTTATCTCGCACTGGGTATAAAAATGATATTACATTTTAAATTTGTACAAAATAGGCCAGATGAATTACAAGAGTTAATTAAAAAGTAATAATATTTGCAAACTTTATTGCTTTACCTCGAACTGGCAATAAAAATGAGAGAAATATTTAAAATGAAACTTAAAATAGGTTGCTTTAATTTTAAAATTGAGAGAAATTTTAAAATTGACTACAAATAGATCATATCCATCTAAAGTTAATATTTCAGAGAACATGCTATATTAAAAAGTAATTGCAATCAGTGCATCTATTACGTTGATTCCAATTACTTTTTATTAGAGTCAGCCCTAGCCAATATAAGAGCCGGAAAAGCAGTTTTTTTATAGCAAAAACCTACACGAAAATTTCAACAGTATTATTCTATTTTCATGCTTTCATTCCACACTAAGTAGGGTCAACATATTACGTTTTCTTCTTCTTGCTGCTCTACCATCCGTCATATCTTCATTCTTTCCCCTAGCACGCATATCCTCTTTTACACAGTTCAACCTTTCAAACCTGTTTAGACCCCCTTTTTTATTTAGTTTCATCAAGTTCACCTCAGGCTACAGTCGCCCGAGTGATTCTATATTTCTAAACTTAATTTAAATAATTCTATACATTTATCTACTCAATACATAAATACTACTACAGTAATGCAAGCATGCTTCAAGTATAATCTAAGTTACAACTTATATAATTTAATATAGTGTTTAGACCCCCTTCCCTCATTTCCACTTGCTACCATATTCATGGCCTTTTCTGCCTCATGATCTTTACCTTCGCATAACATGCCTGCAACAGTACTAGAGTATATAAGTTTCCTCTGCAATATGTCAGAATAAATGCCACGATTCATCTAATTCTGTAGATTTTAGCGGACGAGCGCAGAATAGTGTTACGTAGCACTTTCTAGCTAATAATTACCTAGGTTACTCTACAACTACTTATAATGCCTGCCCATTACAGTTACTGTTGTGTTCGCCAATTGCCAGGAATAAACATAAAATAAAGCCCTAAGCCTAACTGAATTAGTATAGTGATTTCTGAGTATTGTATGTCTACCTTTCGGCTTCAGCAATATTGGTTTGATAATTTTGAAATGATAATTTAGTCATTTGATTCTGTTGCATACTACTTATGTATCTTTGTCTAAAACTTAACCACGAGTAGCTAAGCTTAAAAACTGTGAAAAATAAAAAGATAATTTGTAATAAATTAACTCCATTTTAATTTAGGTTAAGTTAAACCAAGACTCAGCTAGGTTATGTAATTTTTAAGGCTCACCTAACTTTCATAATATTATTATTATTTATTTTGATAGAATCATTTACTCAAAGAATGCTGAAGGGAAGAAATAGCTTATAGTTCTATTTCCATAACGAAAACTTCTGTGATACCAAATATCTATTTCCCCAGTGCCATGGATCTTTATAATAATGATTGCTTGGTTGAATCGCGATCGACCTGCGCCCGCCCCGGCCCCCTCAGTCCAACCTGTTTCAGAATGAAACTGACCTAATTTCTGCGCTGCAATCCCCCCGCACTTTGCTGACGTCATACTTCACCATGGCATATCCCATTTCACCCCTACAGACAATAATGAGCTTAGTCACTCTACGTATAAAATCGAAAATGCTATGCTCAATGTTGTGGTAGAAAAGTCTTTTTGATTTTGAAGTTGTGAGTATGTAGTCCAAAAGTGGGTCATCCCGGGTTGCAGGCTCTATTCATGAATCGAAGGCAGGCGCGGGTGACGCGCGTTCATTCTTGTTCGGAGTTGTTAATCGAGCCTGCGCCGTTCCGCTAACGCATGAATGCCCACCCGTATTATGACATACAGCTTATATCATTAACTGAGAAATCTTTAAATAGAACAACTATAATAATTTACCTGTAAAAATTGAGATGCGAGAAATTGAGAAGTAGTTGAGCAATACTGAATACTGAATACCTTATATAAATTTATGTATTAAAGTAAAATTCATACAACAATGTTTATAACAAAAAGTATACCTTCACGTTTCTTAGTTTGGTATAAAAATGAAAGTGGTATAAATAAGAAAGCTTTTGTAGTAACTCTATAATAGAAGTAGAGAAATAATGATATCTTCACGAAACTTATTCTAGTTTAAATAATAATAAAAATTGCTTTTAATTCATTAAATTAAAGAGAGATATTAGGTACATATTAATATGCATTTTATTTTATTAACATAATTTTAGGCATTAAGGCCACAAACGTGACGGATTATTTCTATGAAAAGTTGATATTTTTCATCAACAATTCTTTCATATTTTATGCATTCCATTAATCAAGACACCCCCAATACCTTCTTGTAACACGTATAAAAAGTAACAATATCACATTATCCCAAAACCTTACCTTGTAATGGATACCTACGTATTCTTAGCTTTCCCTCTTGTTCGTAGAGCGTTCCTCAATAACCAGGCATTGTAAACATTGCCATTGTATCATATAGCGTAAACAACATGAATTGTTCATAACAAAACAAAGCCAAAGGCCAAAAATAGACACATTAAACCAGTAATGGCCACACCATTACCTCGTGGCCTAAATAGCTGATGTTCAAATAGTGTTCAATATGTTTAGTAGGCTGTATCCATTGACTATACCCTAATAGACTCCTAAAACCCCCCAATGGCGCAAAAATATTCGAATTACAATACAATACAATACAATACAATACAATACTCTTTATTGCAGTTAAAAGATAACAAAAAACGCTTAAAACTAAAATATATAAAGGTCTACAATAGGCGGCCTTATCGCTTAGAGCGATCTCTTCCAGGCAACCAGCTTTGCATGGAGTGTTTGAACCTAAAGAGTAGGGTGTGATTTTGTAGAGGAGTCAGTATAACCTATCATATACATTATAATATCAATAAATATATTACATTATACATATTTAATGCTAATGATATTATAAAATAAATATACTACTAAAATACATATTATTAAATATACTACACATTATATAAACATACAATACTAATATATACATACATATACTATATTAATAGCTATATATTAAACAGAAAGGAAAATGACTAGCTTTGTGACAGATAGTGAGCTCTGAGCAGATTTTTAAAGCTTTCTACAGTTTTTGCGCATCTGATGGGGACAGGGAGAGCATTCCACAGGTGGACAGCGTAATGGGTAAAAGAGTTACCTATGAACTTTGAAGAGATAATAGGGATCGTGGTCTGCAGAAGATAGTTATTGGAAGAGCGAAGATAGAAAGAATGAGAGTCACAGACAAATTTGAAGCGAACCTTGAGATAATGAGGTGTGGAAGGGTTGAAGAGTATATTATAAAGAAGAGAGAGTATGTGAGTATTCCGGCGAAGTTTGATTGGTAACCACTTCAGCTTACTGCGATACTCAGAAATGTGATCATATTTTCGTAATCCAAATATGAACCGGATGCAGAAGTTTTGCAGTCGTTCTAGTTTATTTAGCTGATCTTGAGTTATGTCCAGATAGCTAGCGTCTGCGTAATCTAGTATAGGGAGAAGAAGAGACTGTACAAGCGCAGTTTTGGTAGTGATCGGTAAGAGATTACGTAGCCTACGTAATGAACCAGCAGAAGCATAAATCTTCCGGCTGACCTCCGCTAATTGCGGTGCCCATGACAACTGTCTGTCGATTAAAACGCCTAGGTTCTTTACTGTTGTGCTTATAGGTATGATGGTTCCGTCGAAGATGACTTGCGGTAAGCGGAACCAGTCAATCTTGGAAATCATGCGCGAGCTGCCAATTACAATAATCTGTGTTTTTAAGGGGTTCACTTGGAGCCCGTAACACTTAGTCCAGTCAGAGATGCGCTGTAGATCGGCGTTGATAGTACCAATGGCAGTATCCATTTGATTAACAGGAGCCTGAGTATAAATTTGCAGATCATCGGCGTACAGATGGTAAGACGAAGAGAGATGATGAGAGATAATGTTAATAAAGATAGCAAATAGCAGAGGAGAGAGAACGCCGCCCTGTGGTACACCAGCAGTCGTATCACACCAAGATGAGTACTCATCGTCGATGCGAACGCGCTGCCGGCGTCCAAACAGGTAACTGCGAAACCAGTTGACTGCCTCAGGTGATATATTAAGAGAGCGAAGAAGACTAAGAAGTATATCGAAATCGACGTTATTAAACGCGTTACTGAAGTCAAGCAGTGATAGCACCGTTAGTTGTCCAGTCGCCATGCCGAAACGTATGTCGTCTGTAATTTTCACCAGAGCCGTTACAGTACTGTGGCCACGGCGGAAACCGGACTGAAATGGGTTCAGAAGGGCATTTCGGATAAGGAAAGAGTTTAGCTGCTGATGAACAAGGCGCTCAAGGACTTTGGAGAGAAACGGGAGAATAGAAATAGGACGAAAATCAGAAAAAGAAGAAGGGTTAGATTTCTTTGGTAGGGGAATGACCTGCGCTTCTTTCCACAAGGAAGGAAAAGTAGCATTAGTTATAGAAGAATTAAGAATGAAACAAATAATAGGTAAAAGTTCGTCGAGTATAAGCGTTACCATTTTTCGACTGATGCTATCACTGCCAATTGCGTTGGAAGATATAGAGGAGATGCTCTTCTTAACGTCACCCGCGGAAAATTTATTAAAGAAGAAGGGAGAAGTATTTGGAAGAGAAAGTGTAGAGAGTTGAGAAATGGTAGCAGCTTTCACTGGTCCATCGAAACAAGAAGATGAAGAGAAATGCTGGTTTAGCAAATCAACATTTAAGTCGTTAGGAAGGCTTTCTTGGCGAGATTTGCCGACTCCCAACGACCTCAGGAACTTCCACACTTTGGCAGGATCTCCATTTTGGACCGAGTCATGTATATGGCGGCGCTGCGCATCTCTGCATGCTTTGTTGCACTTGTTTCGGCGCTCGGAATACTTTTTCTTATTTTCGTCCGTAGGCCTTAACTTGAATTTAGTTTTAGCAACGAATTTCTTCTGCATCAGAGTTCGGATATCATTGCTGATCCATGGAGCCGGCAGATGCTTGATTTTAACTGGTTTAATAGGGGCGTGTTTGTCGTACAACTCAGTAAGGACAGCATTAAAAAACACGACTTGTTCATCAATCGATTCCGACTCGAAGAGTTCAGACCAATCAAGTTCACTTGCGTCCTTGCGCAACAAATCCAAATCAATACCACCGAAACTGCGTTGCAGAAGAACTTTAGGCTTGTATTTGGGCGGTCGTATTTTATACGTTAGAAATATTAGGTCATGATAGGAGAATGCATCTGCCGCACACTGGCCATGCGTTTTGACATAATTGGGTGATGAGACTAGAATCAAGTCTAGAAGGGATGGCATGCAATTTGGAAAATTATGCGTAGCATTAAGGGGAAGAATAAAGAGATTGTTTGCCCTTGCAATGGATTGGAAAGAATTTGCTCGAGAGTCCTGCTTTAAAAGGCAAGTATTGAAGTCACCCATGATTATAGTGTGATCATACGATGGGCAGTGAGTTTCAAGTAGATTTTCGAAAGAGGAGAAGAAGTTAATACGAAGAGATGGACAGTAGTACACGCCGAGGAGTATCTTAGTGTGGGAAATAATAATTTCGATGAAAAGATGCTCGCCTGCGCAAGGAGGTGGTGGCTGTGCCGACACACTTACTATAGAAAATGGTATATGAGAACGAAGATATATGGCAACACCACCGCCACCACTTCCTGTGCGATCATTGCGTATAAGTTGGAAGCCAGGAAGCAAGTATGAAGCACTTGGTAGACAGGGTTTGAGCCAGGACTCGGATACTAGAATGGCGTGTATATTGTCATTTTCAAAAGACGCTAGCATATCTGTAAAATGAGCCGGAATACTCTGCGCATTGAAGTGTAGAACGTTGAAATTTTTGGAACCACCACTCAATATTGACCCTAGTGAGTCAGAGAGAGATGGGAGGCTCCTAAAGCTATCATCAGAACTATCATGCTCGGAACAGGACAAAAACTCAGAATTACAATCGCTCGAAAGTTCATCAGAAAACATATTATGCATATTATTAATATATTATATAGGTACTACTTAAATACTATATATTATTATTATAGACTTTATAATATTATGATAAATATTTAATTATATAAATAATTATATTCACAATTTAGTGTGTCTCCTCTTTTCAAATGCCACCCACCAAATGAGTATTTAATTTATGAAAAACATTAATTACAATTTATAATACTGCACTGTGTAAGAATACAGTTTAAACAATAATAATTATTAAACAAGGTACACAATTATTATATACGTCTATTGTTTATAAACTTTTACAAAATATGATTTTTACTTTACAGACATTATTACAATATTAAAAATAACAACGATACAAATATCCGATTGTGCTAACAATAAATATAATTTTATTTATCAATTTGGCAAATGATCGAGTCGTGTAATACCAATATAACAATAAAAAAAAAAATTAAAAAGTTGACAGATGACAGCGACAAATCACCAAAGTGTCATTATTATAAAAAAAAAATAATACAGTAAAATCCAGGTAGAATATAAATAAATTTTGTGATTTGTGTGAATAAATAATACGGTAGTTTTATAGAAAATAAATATAAAGAAGTGTTTCTACATCTACCCTGCTTTAAGTATAGAGCACAATCGGAAATGTGAAAAAGAATTCATACCGACAAGACTGAGAATACGACAATATTGCTGCGACTACTTCTTGACTACGCGACGAGTCTTTGCTTGAGCTGCAGCCGCAGCCACACCAGTCACAGTGGACTTCGGCGCAGCAGGCTTGGGCTTGTTTTTCTCGGAGATAGTCTCCAGATCACTCAAGCAGTTGACTCGATGTCGAGTCCCGTCTAGTCCCATCACAAAGACTATGCCGTCCCGCGTCCAACACTTCGTTACTCCGAACTGCTGTCGGGCTGCCATGAAGACGTCATGGCGAGCCTTTGTTAAAAATTCGGACAACGTCAGCCCGGAACCCTTTAATGCAGTCTTCGCCGCCCATATCTGCCCTCTCAAGACCATATCTCGCAACTTAAAGATTATGGGGCGAGGCTTGTCAGCATTACCGGCACGGCCCATCCTGTGCGACCGGCTTATGAATTATCATATTCTCAAATTAATGTGATCTTATAATGTTTTTTTGTTTTGGCAATTCAAACATTTCCGCCAATTTGGGCTAGCTTATAACTATATGAGTCGAAAGTCAAAACTGAGTTTGATCGCTGACAATATGAGCCGTAGAGTTGTATAGCAAAAATATTCTTTCTGTCGGTAACGGTCTTGAGCTATAGATTGTCTATCCTTCCACATGAGGTCGTTTCTACATTACACTTGTGGTCCGCTTCATCATGTAAATGTCAATTAATTCTCAATGTAAACTGGTTTGTCTTTGAATTCGTCATCATTGGGCTTTTTGATTTCTGATATTAAGAGGAAATATTTAAAATAAACGCATATAAGGAAATAAATGGTACAGGAGGCGGACACAGGAGCGAGAGCTATGGACATTTATTTAATTGACGAATTGAATGCTTCAAGAAGCTAAAAGAAGTGTGTATGCATGATCTATTCGTCTAATGTGTTATCTGATATATTCTTCATACATAGTCTGCGGCATACAAAGTCGTCGGTTATAGGTGTAGTGAAGGCCGAGAGGCGTCCTTGCGAGGTGACGCACGGCTCCACAGAACCCACCCTCTTATTCAAACCATAAGCGAGGCCATACAGCTCTTCCTGTGTTTTAAATTAGGCGAGACACCGAGTAAGGCCGGAAGCGGCCGGCACGCGACCGATGAAATCGTATGAAAGCTCCTTATGTCGTTGTTCGTGTCCTTTGGTAACAGAGGCAGTGATAAACCAAACAAAATTGAAAATTTCTTTAGACGTAATTTCATAGAACAACATTTTTAATGGACAAGATAACGATAATGAGGAAATTGGCTAACATTTTTATGTCCATCAAATAGATATTATTAAACAATAATGAAGACGCTTTTTTTCATAAAAAAACGAACTAAAGAAATTTGGTCTTGACGTCACTGGACTAGGTCTGGTACATTTTACATCGGTTAGTGACGTTATAAGTCCCAATCCAAAATCTTATAAATTTATATATAAAGAAATTTGATAAGAAACGTCTGAGATAATAATACATGTTTATTATTTCTTAATAATCCACTTGATGGACAAAAAAAAAATTGTCAACATCCCTACTGCCTTACTGGGTTATTTATAGTATCCCTTATAATACTTGTACTAAGTGCATTCTTTTAAAGATTTCTCTCCAATGCCACGGAATGAACTATGGCATTTGCTAGCACTCTACATAAGGTGTCCTAGATATCGGGAACAAAGGACTACTCTAATAACCTGCAGTTTCTCAATAAAGGAAGCACTTCCCTGTAATGTTACAATAAATACTGAAATTACTGGATGTACTTGCATTAAAACATAACTGAAGCACTTGTATTAAGCCCGTTTACTTGTACACGCACATAAGCATGTTTGAACTGACAAGTGTATAAAATATACTTCTGCTAGCTTTATTCATGCGGATTTACCTGCTGAAAGGCTAGCTGGACTAGCTGGGCTAGCTTTTGTGTTATTCTGGGCATAAACTTTTTACCACCAAACTTTAGACCAAATTTTAGACCCGATTGGTCTCCGTCAGCCGTTTAATCGTGAAGCCGTGAAGGGGTAACTAAAATACATTCACACACACTTACATACATTCGCGTTTATAATATTAGTACGTTTGTTAATGTGCGTGTATAGTTAAGTTTCTAAATTTATACTTAACGTCATGATGTTAAATGACATAATTAATAGACCTAAATTCCTATATGGGAGAAGCCACTGGTTCCTGAAACAGAGTTTTTACTAGTTCGGGAGCCTATGGATTCAGTTTATTGTATTGTACATTTATTGTGTCAAATAAAGTTATTTGTATTGTATTGTAGTAGGTTAGATAACACTTTATTGATATAACTTACAAGACACTTAGAACTAAATACAATTTAAAAAAAACTAAGTAAAAAAAAAACAAAGTTACAACAATTGCTCTTACTATGGGTGCCTCTTTTCTCAGAAAACTCAATCTACCTACTATTTTTTACGAATGTAATAATCCAAGTTGCATTTGTGTGTTTAAAAGCTTCGACTTCTTGTAATCGAATCACTTCTTTTAAGTCACTGGTGCTCCTCACTGCATCAAAGGTTTAGGTCGCGTGATTGGCTGGATGGGAGGCAATTACGACTACCGTTTTTCATTAGACCGTTACCGTTTGTTGTAGCGTCCGTAGGCCAGTGGTCATATACGACCGGGTTTTAATCCGGAGACCCTGGGTCATCAAATCTCAGTAGGATCTATTTACAAGCCAAGATTGAATAAAATTACATTCACTTATTTTTGCATAAAAATATAATATTCGTGTATGAAATTGAATCTATCCAACGAACTAGTCTTTTTCGTAGAATCTATCTTATAAAACCAATTCCAGAAACTAGTCAAAATCCCTATTTATGCCCTTTTTTTAAATGAATAGTTTCGGCATACGACCGCCATACACGTCAGTCATGTAAGAAGACGTCAATCAAGCTCTGCGCCGTCCTCGATGCATCAAATGTCACAGGTCACGTCATTGGCTGTATGGGAGGTGTTCTCCAGTAAATGTCAAACTGGCAGTCGATATGGTTCCACTTGTTGCTGTGACCGGGTCAGGGAGGGGCGCGGGGAAGGGGTGACGGTGAACGGGGATGCTACTACGGGTAGGGGGAGTTGGAACTCGAAGATTTTTCACCAAAGCTTAGAGGAAGGCAGTTTTGTTACTCCTAAATATCAAATTGATACCTACTGGATTCTGGAAAAGTGTGATTTATACTTTGTAATATTTTGGATGCTGAAAAACCCCACACTAACTGGCACACTTGTCAATTGTTAAGAAATCAAAATTATCCGCACAGCGATTTGAGCTGTACGTTGCCAGATTAATTAGTCAGTCTCACTTTCCATTTGGAAACTTTCAAGCCAGGATTGTATGTGCACGATAATGAGTACTTTTGTGGGCATGTTACGTGATTCATCGTCAACCGCATCTACTGCAACTTCCATCAGAGATGGGAAGTTGTCAAACGAAGGCCAATTAAGTACTCGCATATAAAAAAAGTTAGAACATAATATTATATTTGTTCTATATGTGGGTGGGTGTAAATGACACAAGCGTAGCTTGGTTAACACTGTATTCATGCGAGGGTACATGATTACATCTTACTAACTAACTATAGAATACTGTCCCCCCTTTAAATTGGAGGTAAATATTACAAATAACATAGAAAATAACCTAATATTTAAAGTACTTTTGTCTACTGGTGGTTTGTTCCTGCAAGGACGACTCGGTACTGAGGGCCTATTGGCTATCGCAAAACGACAAGAATCCATAGACAAAATTGCGTACATTACGTGCTTAAACCTCCTTATTAATATGAGTAAAGTAACAAAAGCAGCAATGTACATTGAAGTTGCTATAAATCGTAGTGGGTGAGAATTAGCGAATAGCCCCTCAGGTTTATATAACAGTGGCAATCGTGTTTCATGAGTAGAGGGTGAAAGTAGCGCGGTCGTCGACCGGCCGCGGCGGACGCACCCTGTCTATTTCGGGAACCCACTGCATAGATAAAGTTCGAAGGTCGCCGTGCGCCCGACTTTGCATGTACACTCTGACTCTCTGACCCGATTCCACGTAATTGCATCTAAATGTAGTTCCTGATTAATTTCCTAGTTATATTCCTTAATTAGGAAAAAAGAATTTTGATTAAAATGAGCCTTAACGATGTTATAGAAAATAATAATTAAAAATTAAGTTTAATAATTTAGTTTTGTTAGATAATTTAGTTAGATAATTAAATTAGGAAGGCGTTAGTAAGAAAGTACATTAGCAAATTGATATTAATTTAAGTAATAGGTTGACCAAAAACTGTTTTAATAATATAGAAACAAGCTTAAGATTATCGAATAGAAAACCGCTTTTATTTTGGGTAGGATATGAATTTACAATAGGTTTTAAAAGGAATATTATGCATAAAACCCTACTTTTTCAAAATAATATTACCTGTGTGCTGCACTTTAAAATTTATCATGTTATTAAGCTTTTGTTTAGTTTTATCTAAAATTGAAAAATAAGAGGATCTAAACTTGTTAAAAATACACCTAAAAAATTCTGATTTTCAAGTAAATCTTAAAAAACTTACAGCGGAGTGAAACTTGATGTTCTTATGCTAATTGCATCAAAATGGGCGCATGCCTTTAATGCAACCATCCGCTGTTCAAAGGTTAAACTGAAACCAGATAATAAGTTTTATAAAATACCTAACTTGCATCTTTCCCTTCATATTCAGTTAGAAATAAGAAAAATAACCTCCTCATGAAAACTTGATACATTTTGCGATCTCAAACACTATTAAATTACCCTAGGTAAATATTTTTAAGTATATTGTGTAAATTATTTTTACTTATATTTCTTTTGAAGTTTTATGAAACCACCGTCCTTCCAGTGTTGTATATTTCCTCTCCCTGCACGGTTGTCTGGAAGAGATCGCTTTGAGCGATAAGACCGCCAATTGATACACCCTTAGTTTTAATTTTGTTGTATGTAAAATTTACTTTATATGTGGATCAATAAAGTGTTTCTTATCTTATCTTATCTTATCTATTATATAGCACTTAATATACTGTTTTAATATTATTCAAGAACCTAAATATCCTTCGTGCTTGAAATTTGACCTCTATCGGCACGGTAATATATAGCACGAGGAAGTATATTACTGCACGAAATTGAATTTATAATGAAAGTATTTACACAAAATAAAAACAAAATGGAGCATGACCAATCAATTAATTTAAAATAGCACTTCGGAAGTGGTTATTTATTAATTATTTATTGTAAAACAACAACAAATCGGACTTAGTGTTTAAAAATTCCTTTTAACGTTTTGTATTAATTGACACGTTTTGTTCATATGCACGAAGTGGAGCTAGCCCTTTAGGCAAACGCATCCTAAAAATAAAACTATTTAATAAAAATATCGTTAACAAGCATCGTAACAAATTATACAAATTGAATATCAAAACTAACCAAATCAAATCTACAAATAGCAAAAATGTAGCGCATATATTTCCCAGCTATGTGTTGCATAATGATGACGTCACAGAACGGCGCGGCGCGGGCGCGGCCGACCCGTCCATTCATGGCCCCTTACACGCACACACCCTCGCTACATAGACCCCTGATTTTCGTCATGACGTCACGCCGCGCCGACCAATCAGCGCGCGGATCCATTCAACTCTAACTCCTGAAGGGAAATTCAAGATGAAACGACCAGTCGATGTACGCCCGCCACGGAAGCGGTTGCAGATCGCTCGGCCGAACACGGAAATATAAGTTGAGAAAAGTTTTATTATGTTTGTATATAAAAATTGGCATGTCTTGAGGATCGTTTTAACAACACTGAGGTAAGTCATTACTGACACTATACTTGACGCATACATTAAACAAATTTTTAAAATAATACAAAGCATAATAAATTATTACACTAGTTTATTTCTAAAAGCATTTTTTAGTAATTCAATCACGTGTAGCAAGCCTCTACGCGGTGCTACGAACGCCTACGCGATGTCTGGCTCGTAGCGCCGTAGCTCCGTAGACTCGCCCACGCAATGGGCCTTCCTCACGTACTTTTTGTTAGGTTTTCGAGCTTAGTTCATGTTTTATTTATTTAGATCTTGTAAACATGACTAATGTGAATAATAAAACTTATGTTAGTCATACCTTGAAATGGGACATTTTTTTATTATTATGAGCCAATATTATACAATAATCTTATTTTACCAAAATTTTCAAAAAATCCTAATAACGATATTATAACATAAATCAAGATGAATGTATAATTTACACTTATAACTAATTATAATTATTAAACATTGATATCAGTACACCTACACAGAAAAACCGTACACCTTACAGACAAAACAATAGAGAGCATATAAAAAAAATCTCGGTTAGTAAAGCTTGCATGTGGTCTTATCGCATTAAGCGTTTTCTCGGCCAGACACAACCATAAATATATCTAGGCATATATTCTCACACTTTTAACACACCTCTTTTTTAAATTTGGTTAACGTAGGAATTTATGAAATTTCTATTTAAATACATACGAGTACATAATATAATCACGCCTGGTTCCCGTTGGGATAGGCAGCCATCCACTTGGTACGATCCTGACACACCTCTTTCACTATTCTATTGTAAAGATTTTTTTTCTATATGTTTATTATATTAGTCACGAAATAGGTTCACGAAGTAAATGCTTACATTTACCAGTTATTCTTGACAACTAAATAAATTATTACATGTGAACATAAAATATTATTTTTTTTATTTTTACTGAGTTCCTATGGCCAGCTTCCATATGGCTCCATCATCAGACTCTGGTTACCATCTAGAAAAAAAAAAAGTACTCGTCAACACTAATCAAACGAGCCCAAACTCGATGAGGTTATACCGTTTAATTACTGAGCTCCTATGACAACCGGTTCTATTATAGATCTGCTCCATGTCAATGATTTTGCATTGTCATTCGATTTACACATGCATACAAAATTTCAGCTCATTCGGTAACCGGGAAGTGGGTTAAATTAAATCTGCAAGATTTGATTACTGACAAACATCGAGACTGGTGGAACTAAATAAAATCTTGTAAAAAAAACTAACATCTAACCAATAACAATTATAATATATTGGTCGATCAGCTAATTCATATTGAATACAAAAGGTTTTTTTCATATCTTTCTTCTCAGGTTACCCCTATTTTAAAAGTAGATATGTATTACAAAACAAAACGCCATTAAACTTTACCAATTTTTTTGCAAAACTTAGTTATTATTACAGCTTTCTGTAACATTTTATAAAGCTTTAGTTGCTCGTATGCATTTTTCTAAAAAATTAATGCAACACGAAATAGTCATAGGATTAACAAAATCTTACTTTTATAAAATGCTAGGATTTTACAGTCATTTTAAAGTAGAATACAGACTTGTATATTATAAAAAATGTTACTAAAATTTTGTGGAACATCACTTTTTGAAAAACACTTTTCGAAATCTCTCGTCATTCGGCTCATCATTTTCTTTTTTTTTTTTTATGCAAAATCATAAGACGGGCAAGACACTCCCCTTATGGTAAGAGATAATGCTGCCCCATAATCAGTAGGTACAGTGCTATTCATAATGATGTAAAATTTTAGGTGCACCACTGCTTCCACTCCAGAGTCATTTAAGATGTTGGGAATATAGTGTATTTTTTATGAAAATCGGTTCAGTAGCTTCGATTATGTAGATGATAAAATTCAAACGTTTTTTTTAAGCTTTTGATTATGAAAAGCGAACTTGATATATACATGTATATTTTTGTATTATGTTACAGTAATAATCAAATACAGTAAAATTTAAATAATAAAGAAAATCAAAAGGTAATAATTATTTGTTTACAGTTACGAGCAAAGACTTTCAAACATTATTAGATAAGATAAATAACTCTTTATTGGTACATAATAAAGTACAATTTACAAACACAAAACTTAAGACTAACAGTAGGTAATAGTACCAATAAGGTATAAGTACATTTAATTAAAAACTGAAACTCATTTTTTTAGATTTTTCAGATATTTAATATATAATTAATTATAATGTCAATTATGTATGTGTCAGGGGGAAACATGTATTACGTGTCGATTCTACTTAATTCTAGACAGTGTAAGTCAGTCATAAAAGAACGGATTAATTGCGTTACTTTAGTTTTAAGGGCGAAAACTGGGACTAATTATTCTGAAATAGATAGATAACACTTTATTGACACACAAAAAATGAATAGATCTTAAAAACTAAAACAGTACAAAACTAAATGTTACAATTGGTGGTCTTATCGCGAATAGCGATCTCTTGCAGACAATCAAGCAGGGAGAGGAACAAATTTGATATACACATGGATTGTTAATGTGAAATAGCGAGTATTGGTTACTATATAATTGGCTAGTAATAAGTTGTCACATAAATTATTACAAATACTTCATTCACGAAAATGCATACGAGTACCTATATCGATTGGCAAGTTCACGTTAGAGCGCTAGGAGTCATCATTCACGAATAGTCTTTTATCAGAAAATATAAAACATATAATATTATAATGTCTTGTATACCAAACATTTAATTAAATAACATGACTTTATTGAACACATTAATAACAAAACAAAATATTCAACATTAAAAAGAAATTTGAAATTTTAACATTTATTGGCAGTCTTATAGAGCGGTCTTTTCCAGACAACCAAGCATTAAGTGAAATAGGATATACAATAAAGATAAGTTTAGTTATTAAAGTAAGTACCTATATCTGTTATTTCCAATTTCAGTCAGTTTAATCGAGGTACTGCAATTATTTAGATCAGTTTATTTTTATGTAAAAAATGCATTTGGTAGGTTAGTTACCTATTAACTGCATTGTCATCAGGAGAAACTAACAATCTTTGCATAGTTCTGTTTATATCATTTATTTGATATTGAATTAATTTAATTAAACCTTTATTTGATAGTTGTTGTACCTTTATGTTTAGGGTATGATGGGACTGTCATGAAATTAAGGGTAAAAGTCCCGAAAAATAAATAAGATTAAAAAAAACATATATTTGCGACCATGTAGAGAATTTCTTACAATAACCCACTCACATCGCATCGCCATGCTGTCATTATGTCCGTGTTACCGGCACGATGTTCATACCAAGGTGGGATTAATCCCCCTTCTAGGTTTAGTCTGCTAGCATATTAGACCGCATCATTGTTAGGATTTAGAATCAGGGGAGATCATTGTCAAAGACTAACCTAATAAATAAAAAACACTCATTTTTCGTACTTTGTCAAGCAAATGATATCTACTTACAGACTTTTGGATCGGTCTGGTTTTTTTTTTTTGCGATCATTGTGAACTTTTTTTTTGTATGCTTAGACAATGAAGATTTCAAATGGAACAATACATAGAGGCACTGCAACGCATCAAAGTCACTTGAGTCCTCATATTCACAATTGGTGATTGCTCAAAACGGGCTAATGGTAGATTGATATGCAGGTTATTTGGTAACAATAAACAATATCTTTATCCATGTTGCCTTTTGGGCCTTTGTCTTATAAACACATTTTTTTTGTAGTTGATGCGCTAAGCTTTCAATTGATTATGTCTTCGTTAGTTATATTTTTTCTTTCTGTACTCATCATTACGTCAAAAGATCCTTTAGTACGTACTTGAAAAATCCTAACTTTGTTTTTGTCTTATTACTGCATCAAGTGTGATTGAGGAGCAGTTCTTGAACGAACCAAAACGTTAGTTAGAATCACGTTTTCTACCAAAAAATGAATATTTTATCTAAACCGCACTATTATCTTATAAGGTTCTATTTTTAGCCTAGCAACAGAACATTCGGTGCAAGGCTACAAAGAAACAATATCCATAAAACTGGAGGCTGCTCTCCTCCGGGGGTGGGGCAAGGGTGAGGGTTGACGTCAGAGCTCTCCCGTGACGTCATAGCCTCTGCCACACCCGCTATTGACGTCATCAACCTCTGAACCTAGATTCACAGGCGTGCCTACGTCACTCACTAAAGTCTTACTGCATCAGAACTTAGCACAAAGTTTGTTGAAGGAACAATCTTTCTAAAGAAATCTTGTTTAATTTAAACTTGAGATTGAATTATCGTTTTTAAAAAGCTTTCGTATAATCTCTAAAGGATCTTTTTGGTGTTATCTATAAAAATAGATAGTAAAAGATCAATCCATATATAAAGTTTATTTTCGTCATATAAACATAGTTTACATAAAAACTTATTTCCCATAATCTCGCTGCACCATCTACTAAGCTTTCTTGTCCTGTAAAATTCAATGAACGAGCCTCCTGACGTCACAGGCGCTGCAGGATTCGCCGTCCCGCTCACTCGCATACAAGATGAGAGAGAGGGAGACTGACCCAGTTTAGGAGGCGAGGTCAGGAGGGTCTATTTTTAATCTGAAGGTCGTTTATTTATAGGAGCGAGGGGGCGGGAACGGTCGCGTCTCAGTTAGGTTGCGAATGGCGCGGCGGGTGGTTTCCGCGGTACTCATAATTATACGATATTTATTCATATTGGCTCGTTGGTTTCCCGATTTTAGTATTTCGTAACATCTTGGTACCTTGTACCTGATTGTATGAGACTTCCTGTATATGTTTGCGAAGGTCATCTTCTTTATTACAAATGACAATTTAGATCAAGTTGCTAGAAATAACTGCCTATTTAATAGTAGAATAGAATAATACTTTATAGCAATCCACAAATTTACAATAATAAGAGAAGAAATAGATTTTATAATATATGCTATAGACGTAAAATACATACCACGTAATACTCGTATTAACTTAACTGTATTTTTTTAAAAAGATTGCGTCTGATGTAAGTTCTTAATGTCACAAAGTCACATAATCACAAGCGATGATGCATACGAAGATGGTAATAGACTTATAAACAAACTCCACTTACGACACACTCTGTGTCGCATTGACAAAAATCAAAAAAATTCATTGACTTCAATCATCGAGCTTCATATAGTTTCGGGTTCGAAGACTTCAATGTTGTCTAAAACTTCAAACAAGCACCTGACAGATTCAGAACCTAAACACCACTGAACTATGTATATGTTAACTAGACACTAGATCTCTTATTGTTTACGTTTATTATTATCTTCTAAATATAATAATATAATATTGACTAACTGATCCATCAATGCACAGCCCAAACTTTGATTGATTTAAAATTTGGTACACACATAGATTTTATGACGCCAAGTTCTCCACGCGGGCAAAACCGTGAGCTTAAACTAGTATTATATTATATATAATTGGGATTATAGTTTATATTCAAACAAGTCAAGATACTAGAGTAAAATCACAATTAGATTCAGGTCAGATTCAGGTTTAGTGGCCAACCTATATGCTGGGGTTTCATTACGAAACCCGGTAGCTACAGTTTAACGATCTTTCGGAAACACGACGCCCAGATGAATAAAGTAAAGTTTGCAGGGTTTACGCATTATAAGTCCACTGGATCTACATCCACCCACGGCTGGACATAGCCTTCATATTATTTAGTCACTTCTTTTCTAGTTATTTGCTACATATTTTACAATACCATCTGACTATTTAGCTGGTACCTTGAAATCTTCATCATCATCATCATCTCAGCCATTGGACGTCCACTGCTGAACATAGGCCATCCCTTTGGACTTCCATATGTGCCGGTTGGAAGCGACCTGCATCCAGCGTCTTCCGGTAACTTTTTTGGGTGGACTTCAGATAAAAATTGTTTTTAATAAACAAAATCATAGAAAACTCACAGCTAACAACCGTATCAAAAACTAAACGTACTAAAGTATTAGGCCTACCTACTAACCTATATGAATATGAACTTAACGTCATACACTTTCACACATGAGATCGGAGTCCAATCTGAAATCGGAAACGCTCTAATTCTCATATCATCGCTCTATCTAGCATAGAGGCCTAAAAAACGCGCGTCCAATAAAATTTTGATTTGTAAAAAACTTATAAATCTGAAGACCTTTCCAGGTAATTCATACAAACCTGTCAACCAAAAACGGTCACAATCACATTATAAATATTATATTCGTTAGTGATCATTTTATGTCTTGCTCGGCTTTGTTTCTCTATACGTAACTCTATAGTATATAGCAGCCTCGGTTTATCAATTTTCATTTGTTAGAATTTTATTAATTGAGTTTAGCGTCACGATAACCCACCATATGCTAGTCAAAACCCGATACGTTCCCGGACGCTCGGCAACCGGATACCTTAGATTAGTAACGCACACTAGAACCAACTAGATGTCATTCCACCTCACCGGCGACCGGTGTCCGGTGACCGGACATAGCTTCCGCGGGGCTTCCCTACGTTGTCTAATCTATTACTTTGTATTTCGAGCTTGTCCTTTTACCGGATAATTTGAAGGATAGGTTGATCCGCTTTGAAGCCAGCACCTTAGCGATAAAAATTAGAATCAGATATCGTGAAAATCCGGATTGGATTCAATTCCCTGTGTTGCACTTTTACCTATACCGTTTTTCGGAAACCACGTTAAACTGTGGGTCCTAGTTGTTACCTAAAAATTGTGTAAAGGATTTTAGGAAGACTTTATAATAGGTACCTAATCTTGGACACCAGCATATGTATAGGTTAGGCTCACAACCTATAATTGTGATTTGACCCCAATATAATGCAATAAGCAAAAACATAGCGCGTTGGAAATGCCACCTGTGTTGCAAATGCAGATGATGGAAACCGATCACCATTTCGTGTATTGCTCGTCTATCACTAACATAAAAAAAATTAAAGCCTTAACAGCTTTGTAACACAATTCCAACACGCTTAATCGTAGTGAATGTCATACACCTAGTGTGCCTAGGTTTAAATCTTTGTGGTGGTTTCCTCTAATCCTGTAACGAGTAGGCGCCGACCTCCTTCGTAAGGCTTCCGAGCGGCCTCGTCGCCACTCCAGCTTAGCTTTAATACCTATATCATCTTTAAAAACGTTATTAATATCAACACCTAAAGCTTTGCTTATGTAATAACTAGCTACACCTAGTGGTTTTACTTGTTAAATGTAGTGTGTTATTCCTGAATCTAATACCAAATTTCAGCTCAATCGGTTCAGCCATTCAACTACTTAAACATCTAGAACATTCTGCTGGCTGGATCATCAACATCACTCATCCGTTTTCCATCGCTGGATATGTTCTTACCTTCCTTTGGTTCTTTTATTTCCTTTACTTTTAGTGTGCATATTATGCATAAATTATAATTTTAGTTATTTTAAACCAACAGAGTCCACGTGTGATTAAAGCTCTCTTAACAAAGAAATCAAATTCTCAACAATACCTACTAATTCTGGCAAGAGTAAGGGTTTGTTAGGATTTCTAACTTTAATTCGGAACCGTGCAGTTGATTTCACTCTTAACCCTGCAGTGGTAGCGCAACAAAAACTTGCAGAAGTGGTCGCGCGGATTACATACGTAATCCACTGATAAATTGTCAATAAAATCAAATAGGGCTTATTTTTTTTTATGGTTACCAATTAGATAATTAAGGTTTTTTAAATTAGATTTAATCAACAAAAACTCTACATAACATTTGTATAATGAATAAATTTACAAAAATTGAAAAACCTCCAAAATGGTCGCTAAAATGACTTACTTTGCATTTATGAATATTATAAAAAAACTGATATGAAAATGACTGTTCTAAATAATGTTTTATAAACAAAATAGATGTATTATTATGAATAAATATACCACAATAACGGTTTTACCCGATTTGCACACTTTTTGAGGGCTTTTAGTACAGCATTTTTCATAGTCGTGAAAACAGTCAACGAAGGTATTTTCATCGATTCCTACGTTCCTGTTCCTATTTTTTGTTAATAAAATGCCTAGAAAATTATCGAGGCTTTATGTTTACGTTATTTTCTCTCATTTTTGATAAACAATGGGACTCTATGACTAACTTTTTAAGTTCAAAAGCTGTATTTATAGTGGAACTGAAACTGAATTCTACTGTATTTATCTGAAGGGGCAATATTTGACCAGATGATAGTGTTGATGACGATTATGATGAATATAATTGGTGTTATTATAACCAGAACCCTTTGGGGCTGGGAAAAAACCGACCATCATCAGATTTGATATTTTTATGATTTACACCTGAAAGCTTTTTATCTTCGATGTTTCGTGATGAATGGTTCACCTCCTCAAAATGATTATCAGCACTGGACCTTGGCAGACTATCAAAAACTTAATTTAAATCTCTAAAACCCAGCAACTTTCATAATTAAAGCTTGTTTCAGTCAGATATACCAGTTTCAGTGCGCCTTAAGATTTTGTAATTTTTCTTTATTTTATTTGTTTACCCCCAAAATTTTAAATGTTAAGATGTGCCAAAATCAATTTAAGTCAGTTTTATAAAATAATAATCGATAAAATCTCGAAATTTTCAATAAATTAAAAAATATGTTTTGTCAAAAATATTTACGTATCTGGTCGCGTGGCATACAGGTGTAATCTACGTTCTTTGCGGACCTACTGTGACATAGCCATATGAGATCGGGGGTTGCAAATTACAGTAGATATTCTCCAAACATCAAACTTAAAGTACCCAGAAGGGCAATCTATTAGTCGAATGCGTTTTTGAGATATTCTCGATTTTCGACGAGTGGATTATATATGTAATCCGCGCGACCACTCTAGGGTTAAATCACTCGCATAGGTACCCTTTTAAAATAGCTAGAGTACCTTAGCATATATCCGGATATCTGTAGCATTTCCTGGAAACTTTTGCGAGGGAAATCAAATTGTATTGTCAGAAGTGGACTTCGAAAACTTTTCCCGAAATTCTCACGGGATTTTTTTACAAAAGGAAGTCAAAGTGGTTGAATAAAAATTAAATTTTCAGGAATATCGGGATCTAGTTCAAGATCCAGGTTTAGTGCTTTTTCTAGAAAGTGTGAATCTAGTCATACTTTATGCAGGGTTCCGTTGCTCATGAAATTAAGTTAAAAAATATTAAACTAACATAATTAAATCAAAATTTAAAAAATGTCTTTATTCGTCTTTGTAGAGTGTAAAGTTGCGCTATTGTTAAAACTTGCCACTAAAAAAAAATCCACTCCGCGACCAAACCTTTTTTCCAAAATTCTCATTAGAGTAATTAATTAGTGACGAAGTCTTCTGAGACAGAAACTAATACACGATGAATATGAAATTAATAGGGTCTTAAGGATATCGCTACGGAACTCTAAAACCATGTGACAGAAAGCTCGATCGTCAAAGTGTTGACGTATGGTACAAGTCATAAACGCAGGGGGGTCACATCATCGTGGCCACCTGTGAGACAAAAAACAGCTTACAGATTTACATTATTTTATGAAAATACGCGATATATTGATATTTTAGGTCATAAACTAGTTGAATAACATTGTATTGTCTCAAATTACTTTAAATTATGGAATATGTCGGAGGGAACTGGATGAGACTCGCACAGGATCGGAAGGTGTGGCGTGAACATGAGGAGGCCTATACCCAGCAGTGGGTGGATACGGGCTGAGTAGATAGATAGATAGATGGAAAAAAACGAAACACATAGGTATTATTGTCACAGTGAAGCAGTTTGTCAGAGTTTGACAAACAACATAAACCGGCCACGCTGATAGGGACGGAAAAAAAATAGGTTCTCCTTTTTCTTCACACAGAATATTCCCTATTGCCATCACACTCACAAATAAAATGGGTACTTCTAGTTGTATTACTTCTGTGCATAAACGAGATGTAACGAACAAGATATACTAACTATACCTTCCACTTTTATCAATCTACACTCGTGCATATAAAGACATATTTAACATATTTCCAGTTTCCTTTTCTGCGCAGCATCAGAGCCGTGGTGGCTCTTATTTTACTCATCATACCTAAAATCCTGGGATGACCATTGTGGAAAAAAACAATAACAACTGTGCTGTCGTCGCAGCTATTTTAGTAAGTGTAAGTATTATTTACTTTTAATGTGAACCTCAAGGGTTCGATGCTATACTTGAGAAGTAGGCTGCAGACCCGTATTTAAACATCAGCGTTACTTAACCTTTCATTGTTTTATTAGAAAATAAATTAAAATTAACAAATATAAATGAACTAGTTTTGAAGAAAAGCGAATAATAACTAATCATTGCAGCACAACTCGAGAATTAACTTAGCAACAAAAAAATGTAGATAATATTATAGTAGTAATCTTACAAAACCGCGATAACCTTATTACCTGTACCATAGCCACCAATAAGGGTGGGTAGCGGGTTGCGGGCAGGATGCATGAGGCAATGCACGCATAGCCAATAGATACTATAGACTAGGCTTCAAATTTCACACTGAAGCCTTCCCGGCTCACTTGCACCCCGTCCTCCACCGCGATCGGACGTTTATTGGTATATACCACCTTTAAGTGTGGACTTTAACTTTTTTTATTGGTATAAACCACCTCTTAATGTGATTTTTTTCTTTATTTGTAAATTTTGTGTTGTGAGTGCAGTGTGAGTATTTTATTAAGTATGCTTCTTTTAGTGTTTTTTTGTTATTATTTGGTGACGCGACGTGTTTTTTCTATTCTTTTGTTTTTTTGGAGTTTTCAATTTTTAAATTCTGTTTTGAGTAAGTATATACCTAATCAAAATCTTGAAAATAAACCATGAAAGAAAAACCTAATTAAATTAACATTTATTTATTTTTGTGTGCCTTCATCAGAGGTTTATTATGATGGTGAATAAACATAGACATGAACGATAGAAATATAAAAAAAGGTGTTTAATAAATGCAAAAAAAAATCCAAGAGACCCCTAAAACCTTCGGTCATTCAAAAGGCTTTAAATTATTTTAATTAGGTAATATTTTTCTAATGATTGTAAAATTGGCTTCTGAAACTGGTTATATAGCTGAAGAAAATTGCACGAAATGTGACTTTTTTTTAACTTTTTGAGAGACTTTTCATCCCTTAGACACTCATAAAAGAAAAAATCACTTACCTATTTTACTAATATTATGAACGTGAAAGTTTGTAGAATGGAAAAGATATAATAGAGATAGCTTAGGGGATAACGGGAATAAGTGTAAGTACTGTGCAGCGGTTAAAACTGCTGGGCGAGTAATAAATAAATATCGTCTATACAAACTGGTTTATACAGGAGTAAATTTACTTTATATACGAGTATATATAAGGAGAAGTAACGAGTATTTTATATGCAGGTGTATAAAGCACGAGTATATAGGAGAAATATAGTAAATACAAAAGACAAAAGATATTAGTATCGAATGTTGCGAATTAACTTAAGCCGGTAGTATGGATTCCTGACACTGCTACGGCTTCGATACCCGACACCGACGTTTTTTACTGACGACCCCATCCGCGCGGCACGGCATACATTCCTTGTAAATAATATTTTATTTTTAACGCTGCGTTTAACCACAAAAAACAAATGACAATCGGCCTATGGGAAATCAAGCGCAGTGGAGAATTAATTTAAAATGAAAACAAAAGAAGATCGAATAGTCTAAAATGTTTTGTAAAATTGTTAAAAACAAAAGAAAATCATAAAAAAATTATTTTTGTATTGTAAAAGAAAAACAATTAAATACACCGGTTTTTAGAAAATGTTGCAGTTATGCTCAAAGTGTGAATAAAAGTGACGTCCACATTCTTGCATTTTAAAATTGGCGATTAAATTATATTGACTTCTCATACAAAATGGTCCAGTTAAATTTGTAAGAATTCTGTATGAAAAGCTTAAGAACCACAACGAAATAGTTTTTTTTCTTCTATTAGATACAGTGCATAAGGTCAATTACTCTTCATTACACCTGTATAGCGATATACAGACAAACAAACCGTTGGAGCTTTAGCATTATGGATTGTGGCATCCCTTTATACAACGAACCAAAAACAATCGACAATCATATTGTTAAAATAGAAAGTAGTGTTTTGAATTTAAAGAAAAGACTATCTGCATCCAAACCAAACTAACATTAATATAACATCTACACAATAATAACCGAATAATAAAATTAACATGACTATCAACATCTTTCCTTAAAAAGTGTTTTCGTGTCGATTTAATCTAGCACCGCTTAGAAGTGTACCAAGAAGATCCAGCCACGACGAATGAAGTCCAAAACAGCTGCTGGCCACTGCACAAGATTAGTTTGTCACATACTCTTGTGCGTGTGACAGCGGCTATTGCGGGCGTTTCATTGCCGACGGTTTCAAGACTATTGAAGTTATTGCTGATGGATTTTTAGCTGTAAATTGTTCGATTTATTTACTCACAGGTACAATTATATTAACAGTTTTTTCTCGGTCGCCATTTTAGTTTATGTTACACTTTATAATTTTGCTTGTGAATATAATAAAATGTATTGAAAACTGTATAATATCGAATCAGAAGTCTTTCGATTCGTGCTTTTGTCTACGTTTTATATTTTATGATGAATTAAAGCTTAACGAAAAATCTTTAAAACTTATTCGGTCATTTGAAAGAGCCAAATGTCATTTTATAAAACCGTTTGGTTGTTGTTTGGTTTGCTATTTTTTATTTTTGGCGATTCTATGAGTTTAAATAGGACATAAAAAGAAATTGTTGTATCCCAATATCCCAAGTTTATTGAGCCTTTTGTTATAGCTACAAAAATAAAAGTTAAATCTCTTAAAATTATTGAATATTTCAGTAGTTAATGGTCTATCATAATTGAAATGATTTATCATAACACGAATATCGTTAATTAAAATAATTACGTTTTGAGTATAATATCTATATGTGTCTATTGTCTATGTGTAATTACGCGATAAGTCTCAATAATTAAAATTAACATGTCCGCCGTCCCCGGCGAATAAACGGATAACTGCAGAAACTCAACTTTATAGGAAAAATAATAAACATATTTTTCTATACGAACATTTCTTGTTCTAGAAAACATAACTTTTATAAAACCCTTAATATGTATAACTTTTTAATTTATTACAAGAAAAATGTAAAAAATGAGTAGATGTAATTGGGCCTATATAATTCGAAAATAAAATAAAAGCAAAAACAAGACAATGGCGACTATCCGTTTATTCGCCGGGGACGGCGATGTGTCCATGTCGTTTGTAATTATTATTTAGAAAATAATTTAGATTAAATACAGTGTTTTATACATAATACACTATGTACCAATACAGCTGGAACTTCAAAAAAACGTAGACAATCAAAACTCCGGCATTTCTTCATATTTAAGTAGGTATTTCAAGAACAGTAAAAACCAATCCATGTCTGTGTTTGTATAATACATAATGTTAAATTATTTGTAAAATTTTACAATCATTACAATGTTTCAAATTATTATTTACAAAAGTTAATTATTTTATTAATTTTAGTGTTTTTATATGTTGTATTTTGTTAAGTTTACAAAATAAAGTTTTTGTTCTATTATGATTTGCTTTGTTTTTATTTATTTCTTTTCTAACGCAATTTATTTGGTTCGTGGGAAATTATTTGTCTCCTTATTTTCTTTAATTTGATTTAAAACTTTTGGTAATTTTTTTAATCAAATTTTTTTTTCAAAATTGTTCATTGATCAATAAATTCAATGCCTTGAATAAGGGCTTGTATACATCGATCCAGTTTACCAGTTACAAGATCATTCGTACATTCATTAATTTTGGTACAAATTAGGCCCTTGTACACACTTATCAGTAATAAATATAACTATTGTTTGATATGCAAAGAAATAATAATATTATCAGTTAGTGAACAATTTGAAATTGTATGCTGTAACTGAGGTACGCAGTGCGTTTTAGGCTTTACGCAAATGTTATGTGCAATTGGAATCAAGAACGTCAATGAAAATTGTACGAGTATAAACTCCTACAATGGCTAGAGAAAAACGGTTCTAGCCTCATAGTATGAAAGCTTTCATAATCAAGTGATTTTACATTCATTTTTGTACTTCCATAAATTAAAAGATTCTGTGGCAAAAAAACCAGAAGGTGCCACCTCTCGCACTACATTTATTACGATGCACCAGTGTTAATTTTATAATAAAACTGTTTATTTCAAAAATATAACATTTTACATAAATATAAATTCTTACTAATAGATAATTGTTACAATACTGAACTTAAATCGAAAATTGCTTTATTATTGTTTATACGCACAATGTAGCAAATAATGCCTGACTATATATGATATAAATATTGTAAAATAGATATGTATAAAACAGTTTTCGTAACAGTTTATAAACTGGATCGATGGATAAAATGCCAAGAAAATCAAGTTGGATTTTATTGACTAACGTAAGTAAAATGACACTCGCACGGTGTAAACTGTTACAATAACTGGACCTAAGCAAACGAATTCTAACGCAAAATTTCTTTATAATTTTGTAATATCAGTTTTGATAACACCTTTTTGAAATGAATTTAACTTACGTTAGTCAATTAAAAATGAGCGCTTGCCCCAATGTTTTATTTTCAGGGTAAGAAGAAATGCGACGAGTAATAAGGAAGCCCAAAACAACTATTGGTCACTGCACAGGACTAGTGACTTTGATATACTCTTGTGCGTGTTCCAATAGTTATTGTGGGTGCTTCAAAATCGACGTGAGAAGACGCTATGGAAGGATATCACATAAGAATTCTTTTAATTGCCCGTAGGTACCTATTTTTAGTCGTTTCCTCGGCCTCGACTTAACCTTTATCAAAAAAAAAGGGTATTTTTTTAAGAAAAGGCGGTATTCTAAATTATGGTAGAGATGACGTAATTTTTTTGACTTCGAGGTAATCGTGAGCATAGTCGAGAGCGAGGACTCGATTCGAAAAAGGGGTTAGGTGTTAAATATAGGTATACAGAAGAGACATAAGGACGAGGCAATCTTCTTCACTTCGTCTTATATGTACCTCTATATTTTGTATGTCTTCCGCCTTATACGCTAGCCCCACTTAGTGCAAACGTTCGCGCCAAGTGATATAGTCATATTCTTAAATTGAAACAATATTATGTCCAAAGGACTTTTTGTTTGTGAATTCGACACTTCACTCGTATATAATTTGCACTAAGTGGATTTATTGGCTATGATACAAGTCAATATTATTGGTATTATGTGTACTTTCATGGCACGCAAACACTTTTTGACATTTGGAATACATGAAATGAAAAAAACCTGCCTCACTACCTTTAACAATTGATGCAATTTAGTTCGTTACATTATACTTATATCTTCGGAAATTTTAAATTATTTCGTCCTCGCTTTACGTATTCTGAAATCAACGCTTCCTTCCAAAATTGAAAACCCTAAAAGCTACACCGATATTTTAAAACGTCTTTTCTGTTGAAATCTTTATTGTGTTCGAGGTATACATAACTACTAAATTACGCTTACAATAAAATAAAACAATCATTGAGCAATAAAAACAGTTTTATTTGGTAAAACTGGGAAGCAATTCAGTCTTGGGTATTAAGCATACGCGCAACAAATGTGAAACATCTTTCAATATTAAAAGCCTTCGCACACATCACATGGCTTTGCATTTTACAATTTTCTTGTTACATTTTGACGTCGAGAGGAAACAAAATACAGGAAAGGAATGTTCAGTGAAGCCAGGGAGGGATTTATCCCGCCTTCTAGGTATAGTCTGCTGCCATCTATGGCCGCATCGTCGTTTAAAATCACGCGAGATTGTGGTCAAAGGCTTACCTATAAATAATATCAATAAAAAAAAGGATTCTAGATAAGTAACCCAGTGAATTTTGCATGTGTGGGGTGGGAGGGGTGTGGACGAGGAGGGTGGGGTGGGAGGGAGGGAAATAGTCTCTGCCTACCCCAACGGAAACCAGGCGTGATTATATTTATGTATGTGTGAAGACTTTTAAATATTTTAAAACTTAATACAGTCGATTTTGAAAACTAACGCGAGCGTTATCCATATTAACTATGTAAATATACCGACTAAACTCACGGAGCCGAGCGCGTTGTTTTCAGCGGTAACAAGTAGTGATGACTCATGCGACGAGGACCTGCCTCCGCCCCTCTCGCAGCGCGCGGTGCGTGCCGCAGCGCGAGCGCGGGCCAGTTGCCAGCGTCGCGACCTCAGCGCGTGAGCTCCTGATGAAGGACTTCGTAATAGTCCGAAACCCAGGGTCGAGCCTAGTTTCGACTTTTATATCCGTGAGTGTAGTCGGTATATTTACATAGTTAATATTAATACAGTCGCATAAACGATTATAAAAACCTATAAAATATTTCCAAAAAGGGCAACATTTTGAACAATATAATATTAATTAACAGATAGAAACATGACCTTAAATAGATTGGAATAAGCGAGTATCTTTTGGAATATAATAAAAAAAATCTAATATTAAAAATATATTAATGATTCTTCGATTCAAAGGCGGAATAAAACCATAAAAAGTAGACATTATTTGGTAGTCTAGATAATTCGAAATAATCGGTAGGACTTTTCTTGAAACCTGTATATCGTTTAGGTCATAAGTTTTTTTATTAGGTAAGGGTAGGTACACCTATTAATGTCTTTTAATTTTTAAATTCGATTACACTTACAGACACAACAATTATTATTTTAATAAATATATTAATCGCACTGTACTATTGATTATTTTTTATTAACATATTATAAAAAGGGCTTTTTTACTTAAATCAAAATAAAAAGGGAAGATAAGACAGGTCAGGTCTCGGAAATAAACCACTCCAATAGGGTTCATGCACACAATTTTACTACGGCACAGCAAGCGACACTTTTCTTAGCAACAATAGCGCGTACAGTATTTTCCCTTTTTATTTAAATCTAAGATTTTTTTTACAATATTCGATTGTTTTGGGGTGACTAAGCTTAACTATTAATACATCAATATTTAATTTCTATTTAGATTCATTTCCGCTTACAAATACTACAGTATTCATGTTTTATACATGGTATGGTACATTTAAAGACCGAATACGCTAATTGAGCGAATAAAATAGAAAACAGCTCACAACTTCATTATCACAACGCGTTCTGATTATTTTACAAATACTACAACGCTTTGATACTGTTTTACAAATACCACAACTTACTGTGGCCGTTTTACAAATACCGCAACGCGTTGTGTCTGTCTTTTAAATACCGCAACGCGTTGTTACTTAATTGCAAATAGCGCAACGCTTTGTGCGCTGTTCTTATTTGGCTCAAAGAGCGTAACGAATTTCTCCTTATTGTTACATTATGTATTTTAGACATCAAGTATAGGTATTTATTACATGGATATTACGTATACTAAATATGGAATTACCATCATTTTAAAGTAAACAAAGAATTTTTGGACACAAACAGATCGGTATATAAAATGCTGTAAAGTTTCAAATTGTATATGCGTAACTTGATACACATTTTGATCAACTCAACTCTGCAAAATGTTACAAAAAGGTATATTTGGAAAGACAGCAATAAACTTATTAGGCTGCCTTTTCACTAGAGCGGAGTAAGCTAGAAGAGTGGTTAACGAGGTAAATAGCTACCAAAAGAATCTCCAATGAACTAACAAATGATAACCGGTCTCTAGCGCGGAGATTTTATTCGATTCTTTTGTGTACATTTTTATCTCGCTACGCTGGCTAGCTCCACTATAGTAGATTAGTAGCCTTAAGTTAACTAAATTGAAACGTCAAAATAAATTAATTAAATGCTTGATGTCAGAATAGTTCTTTGTAAAACTGTTGCATAAAGGAGGAACATGAGATTCAGTAGAAAAAATCAAAAATAAGGTGAATTTTGAATTTGAAACCAGATACTAGGTACAAAAATTAGTATACACCTAGTTGTTGAAAGGATGTAGATACTAGAAAAATCTCTTTTAAGTACACCATTTTGTAACATCTTTTACAGATCGCTTAACTAAAGCTGTCACGTTTACTGTACTCACACTAATGCAATTTCACTATACAGTTTGTTTAAAAATAAATTAGAGTTTTATTTGAAGTTAGTCTACACTGGTTTTTAATGGTTTTTCCATTTCAACCCAGGGTGAGTTAGATAGATAACGCTTTTTTGAAACACAAAAAGGGAGGCGGGGGGGATAAGAGTAGGGTTAAGAATAACAAACATGTTACTTTTAATTAAATATAAATGCAAAGAGATCACACTGACTTATACCTAAGTATATAATTTGAACGTGTCAGCTATAGTTAACCGACCAAAACAATTAGTTTAATAAAGAAGCAAGTCGACCGGGGGTAGACTTCCTTTGCAGGAGGTCATCTAGGTGGGTACCCCAACAGTGCCAGTTATTCTACCGCCTGAGCAGGGATGTGCAAACATGTGCTTCGGTAGGAGGGCACTGTAGCTAGTGAAATTACTGGGCTAAAGAGTCATCTTATGACTCTTGAGTAAGAAGCGTTGGTCCAGTGCACCTAGAATTGCACATCATTGTGAAATTCTGGGTAGCACTGTACTGATTATGGGCAGCGTTATCTCTTAACATCAGGAGAGCGTCTTGCTCATCTTCTACTTCATAACATAAAAAAAAAACTAGACAAAACACTTTTAAGTGTCCATTTTGTAACATTTCGGTTTTTATCAACAGATCGGTTAACTAAAGCTGACACGTTTACTGTACTCACACTAATGCAATTTCACTACACAGTAGGTAGATGTTTAAAAACAAATAATTTGGATTAAAAATACAATATTGTAAATTATGATACTTTTAGTAGTTAGTGTAATGGGACTTTGAAAGGTCTTTCCATTTCAACCCAGGATAAGAGTAGAGTTAGAAATAAATAAAAAAATGTTACTTTCAAATAAAGTCAAATATATAAAATTATCGTGTCACAGTTTTCGTTGCCATACTCCTCCGAAACGGCTTGACCGATTTTGATGAATTTTTTTGTGCTTATCCGGTATCTATGAGAATCGGCCAACATCTATTTTTCATCCCCCTAAATGTTAGGGGTAGTCCACCCCTAAATTTTTTTATTTATTTTTTAGACTAAATTTTTAATTTCTATTTTTTTATGATACAACATACAAAAATACATACAATTCTCAATTTTCACCCTTTTACGATCAACCCTTATTTTTTAATAGCCATTTTAGTAATTTAATCATTTTTCCTCTCCGGTCGAAAACTGATCAATCGTCATTTAATTAGTTATCCCCGCCAGATGTCTACAGGTGTCACTTCTGACCCAGTAAACAGCACGGAGTAGGGATGAGAACGAAGCCGGTCTCCTTTCTTTCTCACTCCCTACACAGTTGTCGGCCATCATTATTGTTTATGCATCAAGTGTAGTAGTAACGTTGACAATTATTATATTGCTATCTCAGTGTAACTCTCATATTAACTTTTAATCATTCCTATTAATTATTTATATGGCAAAACAACGTTTGCCGGGTCATCTAGTTAAAATATATTAATATAAATGCAAAGAGATCACTCTGACTTATACCTAAGCATATAATTTGAACGTGTCAGCTATAGTTACCCGACCAAAACAAACAGTTCAATAAACAATCTATTGATTACCTTTCCCTAATGTTTAGGCGGAGTGGTTTTCTTTTTGGCATGGTCCCCGAAGAGCACGAGACACATGGTGATGTGTAGACAAGCCTTGGCGGGGAGGAACTTCTCGTCGAACGTCACCGCGTAACGGTACATCCATATAGCCTCGTCGTATTCATGCTGGAACAAATTACTAGACATGAAACGGATAGTGGTTTGGCCGGATACCGAATATTCGGCAAGCTGAGAAGCCGGAGCGCCGGATATACAGCTACCGGATATTCGGCCCTTTCGAAAAATTTCAATCACAATGACGACCCATACATTTGGTGGTCAATTATTTTAAAACAGTACTGGCAGTTGTCAAGGTTTGCCAGAATTTATCTTTCAGCACCTGGCTGTAGCGTTTTTTAGAAGCGGGTCTGGTATATGAAGCCAAGCGGAGTCGCCTGCTACCAAAAAATGCGGAAAACTTAGTATTCATTCACCACAATTTGCCACTTGTCAATTTTGATGATTAAATAAAAATAAAAGTTGTCCATAACCTATTGTGGTATGATTTGCCTTATGTAAAACAATGAGTTTTTTTTTTTCATTTTACTATCCGAAATCCGGCCGGATACTGATGTACTATCCGGCATCCGGCCGGATAGTGAAAAGAAGGCCGGATAGGCCGGATACCGGATAGTTACTGAATATCCGTTTCATCTCTACAAATTACATATTATAGAGTGCTAACATCTAAGTTCGAACGTAGGGGGCAGACTAAAAATCAGCAACCGTGTTAACCCTGTGTTAATATGGTTACCAGCTGAGTCTGCTCCTTTTGCCTACGATGTATTTTTTTTATGTAATAATTGTATTATTTATCATTATTGTTTCTTTTTTGTGTGGCAATAAATGATTTTAATTCTTATTCTTTTCACGAAAGGAGTCCTTTTTGCGGGGCGCCACTATCGCACATTTTAAAAGTTTAAATATTTATTACATTTTAACTCCTCATAACTTCTCATATTGAATTTCTTAATTAAATAGGCATTTATTTTATCTAATAATTAAAAATTATTGAGGATATGAAGTCCAGTAATAACCGATAAAATTAAATTTAGATCCGCTAAATTCCGCGGGACGTCTTTCGTTAAAAGGACTCCTTTAAACCGTGTCTCCAAGCGGTCATTATTATGAGCGTAGTTCGTGTGAGATATCGGTACGAGTCGGAATAAAAAGTAGCGCTCGTCAACACTGTTAGTCCAGTAAAAGAAGGATTGTGGATGGAAATGTCGAAAGAAGAATAACTTAGGAACTCTGTTTGGACTAGATAGGAGAAAAACATAATTACATGTCCCTTTTGAGCACTCATTGACTGGACTATGTGAACAAGGAAACGTTTTTTTCCCGATCGGTAACATTGTGACCGACGGAGTGTGAACGATTGGGAAATACCAAAATGGAACAATAATAAAAGAGAACTAGATCCTTTCTATAATAGCTGGCCAACCATAGCTCTTAACTAAGTAAATTGAATTAAAAATTAAAAAAAACCCCCAACGCAATATAAATTTATCATAGTGCATTGTATTCTCTAAGTGAATTGAATTAAAAATAATAAAAAAAAAACCCAACGCAATATAAATTTATCATAGTGCATTGTATTCTACTAGTTAAGCCCTTTTATTTGATACCCATTACCCATATTGACGGGGTCGTGGAAAAAAAGTAATCCGCCATTATGTAACGGCGGCTATCTTGGACCGATTTTCATCAAACATGTTTAAGAACACTCTCGAGTAACTCTACTTTCAAACAAAAAAAACTAAATCAAAATCCGTTCATCCGTTTGGGAGCTACGATGCCACAGACAGACACACACACACACAGACAGATACGACAAACTTATGAGACCCCGTCGTTTTTGGGTCGGGGGTTAAAAATAATGGAGAGCAGGAAGGGAGGCCTTAGCCCAACAGTAGTACAAACCAGGCTGATGATGTATTTCACTCTGACTTCATGAGTATGTACTTACATTGTATGTGTGTGAAACACCGACTAGAAAAGCCTCTATTTTGCTTTTTGGTGAGCTGTAGAACGCCAGGTAAGCCATGTTTTTAGCGTCCTTGTGTTTAGATTGCCTGAAAATAGAAACTTTAATAAGTATAAAACGCCGTCTGCCACGATTTATTTGCCTTAAATTATTTATGTCCTTGCCGTTTTCGACTACGGTGATCTTTTCATCTTCAGATTATCGTATCAATGGAGATTTTTCTTTATACTTTTATTGAGGGAGTAGGAAATATTAAATTAAAACGTCATTTTGTGGCGGCGGCCATTTTGGGCCAATTTCCACCAAACATATCTAAAAACAATCCCGACTAATTCGTCTTTCAAACAAAAAACTAAATAAAAAATCGGTTCATCCATTCGGAAGCTACGTTGTCACACACACATAGACTGGCACGTCAAACTTATAACACCCCGTCAAATCAAATCAAATATTTGTTTTTAAGAGTATTGTATACAAACAGTTGGAATATAAATAAATAAGGAATCAAATACTCTACCAGAGCACTGATTCATACATTAAAACATAACATAATGTGAAAGAACAAGCCGCTTTTGGGTCTGGCTTAAAAGGTGTGGAAATAGAGTAGTATTAGTAATAACTTACATGTGTAACAATGAGAGCAGATGTCGCAGCGCGCGGCCTCGATGCGCGGATGCGTGCGCATGCGCAGCGGCCGCGCACCGCGCCGCGCACGCTCCCCGCCCCGCCCCGCCGCACCACCACCCCGCCGCTATCGCTCCCCACAACGATGTCGGATGCTGTACGTATATATAGGTTTCTTGTGTTAAAGCTATGTGTATCACTATTAATTTTGAATTTATCAAGGTTTTTGCAAACATAGATTATATTTACATAATATATGTCACGGCTAATGTCCGAAGTGCGGCTACACCTAGGTTTAGCCGGTAAAACCTAGGTGTAGCCGACCGCAGTCGGTTAAAGTTAGGTGTAGAAGATTTATTTTCGGCCTCACGCGTTTAACACGTGAGACAAGTTGTTATAAACATGTTTAATGGTTGTTGTATGGTGATTGTCCTAAAATTAGCATTAAGTATTCCTTAATGGTGAATTGAGAACTCTGGAATAAGTACAATACGGATCTGGTGCTTCGCCGGTTGCTACCGCAGCACGCTCGCTTCGCTCGCTCGGCTCGTACGTTCTAACCTAACCTAACTCCGTCGGTAACAGTGTGACCGACGTAGTGTCACTGTCAACGATCGGAAAACACCGTATTATCCAAAAATATGATTAATTTCAAAATAAACTACATGTGTAGCAACTGCGCTGAGCAGTCTATTATTTGAATCACTCGCTGCGCTCGTGATTCAATTCTAGACTACTTCGCGAACTCGTGATTTAACTTGTTCTCACTTGTTGAACAAATAGCTATTATCCGACGCAAGAACAAGGGTTATGTTTTTCGAGAGTGTATAATATTTATGTTATAATAATAATATGTAATGCGTGTATGTATAATTGTTCAACATTCTCTGCAGCCTGAACGCCTCGATGGATTTTAGCTCGGCAAACAGGGTTTTGAGTAAATTTTGTACAGTGTAACTCTGAAATAAATAACACTTAAAAAGCTACGTTTCATTTTCAGCATCATCGTCAGCGAGAGAAGCCGCGAACAACTTTATTTTTAAGAAATTGTCACAAAAAGAAAGCGCAAGTAGGCTTAAGATCGTATGTATATCGAGTGACGCTCTCTCGCTCGCACTATTTGACAAATTTTGATATATAAATTCATAGAATTAATTTATTGAAAATTTCTTAAGAGCGTATATATCGAGTGACGACTCTCTCGCTCGCACAATTTGACATATTTTGAAATATAAATTCAAGGAATTAATTTATTGAAAATTCCTCTATACAAGTCCTGCATAATATTATTGCACACATTTTAAATGTGTTTTCAGTGAGATATATAAAAAAATGGGATGAGGAGCGATGTCGAAGTTTTTTTTTTTTTTTTTTCAAAAAATCTCATTATTCCATTTTTTAATATATCTAACTGAAAACACTTTTAAAATGTGTGCAATAATATTATGCAGAACTTGCATAGAGGAATTTTCAATAAATTAATTCCTTGAATTTATATTTCAAAATTTGGCAAATTGTGCGAGCGAGAGAGTCGTCACTCGATATATACGCTCTTAAGACCAGCCCTGCAAAATTTCAAACTTTGTCAAATAGTGCGAGCGAGATAGCGTCACTCGATATATACGCTCTTAATATAAATTTGAATCTACTTACAGTATCAACGTACTTCGCAATCTTAGCACCAAGAGTAGCATAGTCGTAGAACTCGAAAATTTCAGCGAACTGGTGCATCAAACTAAGTACGGGCTCCCAGTTTTCAGTGTCTACGCGAAGTATCCGTGGTATGAAGAAATCATCGCTGGACTCTAAAGGGATGCGGCATTCTGGAACTTTTTTGTTCGACGGCGTCATTGATTTTATGTCTGATATGAGACTGAAATGGATTAAATATATTGGAGTTGTGTTTTATTTTACCCTTTTACTCGATATAATAACATAGTCTTAGTACCGTGAAAAGTGCACTTAGATTTTGCAAACTTTAGAATAACTTTTGTAGCCCTATTTTTTTTTTAATTCTCATCAATTCTTTCAGCTATTGTGGTGAGAAGAGACTACTTTAATATTAGCGTGGCCTTTTAAATATAAGAATGATTTTCACAACAAAATTAATATTTAACAAAAATCCGAATCGTCATTATAGACAACCCCTAAATTTTAGAAGTATCAATTGGAAAAGAAGTCTATGAAGGATAATGAATAGAACCTTGAAATAATGATTATTACAACCTTTATATTACTTTCACCTGTCTGTTGTCTGTCTGTCTGTCTGTAATCAAATCTTGCAAGTTTAATTTGACCCACTTCCCGGTTTCCAATTGAGCTGAAAATTTGCATGCGTGTGTAAATCGGATGACAATGCAATATTTTTATGACATCGAGCTGATCTGATGATGGAGCTGGAAGGTGGCCATAGGAACTCTGTCATTAAACAACGCAACCCCATCGAGTTTGGGTTCATTTGATTCGTCTTGACGAGTACTTTATGATGCAAGATGGTAAGAATAATTAAAGCTTGTTTTTAGGGTTCCGTACCTCAAAAGGAAAAAACGGAACCCTTATAGGATCACTTTGTTGTCCGTCCGTCCGTCCGTCCGTCCGTCCGTCTGTCTGTCAAGACCTTTTTTCTCAGGAACGCGTGGAGTTAATAAGCTGAAATTTATAGGAAATACTAAGGTCCATTGCCTCTTAGAGCTGTGAAAAATTCAAACTTCTAGGCCAACGCAATCAAAAGATATAGTCGAATATGTCGCAAATTTCAGCAAATTTTCGACATTACCAAATAAATCAAAACCTACGGGGCACTTCCCGTAAACTCAGAATCTTAAAATTTGGCACGAAGCAACTCCTTAGAGCACAGATAAAGGAAAAATTGCGAAAACCATAAATTTTTATATGCATCATATGAAAAAAATATTTTGAATAATTTTATACCTACTACCCCTTTTCTCATGAACGAGTAAACGTATTAAATTGAAATTCATATCAAATACTAAAGTCTATAATACCTTTAAACTGTAATAAAATCAAACCTCTATCTCAACGCATTCAAAAGAAACAGCAATTTTAGCCGAAATTTTAAACACGCAACTACTCTCAAAAAACCAAAACCTACAGGGTACTTGCCGTGAACGTAGAATCTTGAAATTTGGTAAAAAGCAATTCCTTAGAGCACAGATAAAGGAAAAATTGCGAAAATTGTACATTTTTAGATACATCTTATAAAAAAAAATATTTTTAATAATTTCATACTTACTACCTTATTTCTCATGAACGCGTGCAGGTATTAAACTGAAATTCATATCAAATACTAAGGTCTATAATACCTTTAAACTGTAATAAAATCAAACCTCTATCTCAACGCATTCAAAAGAAACAGCAATTTTAAACGAAATTTTAAACACGCAACTACTCTCAAAAAACCAAAACCTACAGGGTACTTGCCGTGAACGTAGAATCTTGAAATTTGGTAAAAAGCAATTCCTTAGAGCACAGATAAAGGAAAAATTGCGAAAACTGTAAATTTTTAGTTACATCATATAAAAAAATATTTTTAATAATTTTGTATTTACTATCCCTTTCCTCAAGAACGCGTACAGCTATTAAATTGAAATTCATACCAAATACTCGGCTTTATAATAACTTTAAGCTGTAAAAAAATCAAACATCTATGTCAACGCAATCAAAAGAAACAGCAATTTTAGCCGCATATTTTCAAACTCGCAACGACTCGCAAGGGAATCAAAACCTACAGTATATAATATTATACCCACTTTTCCTTAGGGTTCCGTAGAAACCCGTAGGTTTATACGGAACCCTCGGTGCTCGAGTCCTACTCGTACTTGACCGGTTTTTTTTTAAAAGTATTTTTAAAATTTCACTTGTTTTCTTTAGTTGTCTCTATCTATACATAAGAATTTTTCTACAGTGTTAACAAACATCTTAATTTAAGACTTTGGTAGAGAAGATATCATGCAAAAAACAACTCTAATGTGAAGACACTAAGGTCCACTCACTTCGAATCAGCTTCAGAAAGCTGTTCCTTAAACCCGACCACATGTAACCAGTAATCCAACTGCAGATGTTGGTATGAACATTCTTCCTCTTTTATATCCAGGTCTCTCAAATCTACCTCTGAAAAATATGAAAGAATAAATTACTACAAATATACTAAAGATGACGGAAACACCATAATTATGGATTATTAAAGAACCAAAATGACATAAGGTGTATTAAAAAATCGATTTAATACCCAGAAGATGTGTAATCAAATTTTTCAGTAAACAAGTTTCTTGCTCGATCTTTTCATAGAGGTGCTTTGCGAAAGAGCGGTAGAGTGTTAAAATAGAAAAAAAAATGTCTTGCAAAAGTGCTCCAATGTAGCCTATTTGAATAAATGAATTTTAAGTTTGAGTTAATTTTGTTCGCGAGTTTGCTAGTAATAATCTAGTGTAAAATGGTAGAATCGAATTCAGTGTCAATTTGTAAGACAGGTCAATAATCACACTAATATTATAAAGGCGAAGGTGCATGTGGGTGTTGTTACTTCTTCAAGGTTAAATGGGTGGACCGAATAAACTGAAATTTGGAGATAGCCTTAAATTTGGAGACCCACAGGCTACAAGTACAGCGAGTAAAACCGCTGGGCGCAGCTAGTCTAAAATAAACCGGACATAGCCAAGCGGTCATTGCGACTGTATTCCGGCATGGTGTTCAGTGAAGTCGGGGAGGGATTTATCCCACCTTCTACCTTGCTTCTAACCTACAATGAATAAAATATATAAATAACTAGCGGCCCGGCCCGGCTTCGCACGGGTATCCACATTATAATGTGTCATTAGTCATTGTGTGCGTTACGGAAGAGATTTTTTTACTCGTTATAATTATAAGTATTATAACTACAAATATTACTGCAATTATTACCTACACAATATAATATTATGTACACCATGTTTGAGGCAAGTAAACAATACTATATAATATATTATTTATGTTTATTACGGTTATTTTTATATTTTTTTCTATAATTATCTTTTTACACATTATTAAGTACTTCATTTATAAGTTCATTACTTAATATTTATTAACCTTCAATACTTGACTAACATTTTAGTATAATATTTATTATTTTCCCATATTTACACATTATCTTTTTACACCTTACAATGTTTTATGTTATTATTATATTAATATATACCATTATTATCTAGTAATAACAATCTATTACCTACCTATTATTATGTACATTTAGTTTAAGAAAAAAATCGATGAAATAATTTTTGTTTACATTTTTTTTTCCTTTTGAAGCTTTTTAAATATTAAATTTGTTTTTCTACTTACCTATTTACACATATAACAATCTTATCATATAATAATCACCTTTACGCCACCACACCATAATATAATTTATGTACACCATATTTATTGAGACAAATTAACGATCATTTAATTTTTAGTTTTTTTTACCTATATTTTTTTATATATTTTTTTTTGTTTTTTTTTCCTTAGATTTTTTTTAAATTTTACACATAGTATGTTTTTTTACTTACCTATATATACATCAATTTATTTGCATTTGCAGGTAATATTTTTTTATATTCCCTTTTTTACCTCAAAGCTTCACTGTAAACTATGTTGGCAGTGGTATTTATTGTAGCTGGCAATAAAACGTATTGATTTTGTGGAGATCCTACTCGAGATAGGGCAACATATAGTTGCCCATGAGAAAAGCACTCTTTTCTTAAGTCGATTCCAACCATAGAAAAAGTTTGTCCCTGAGATTTATTAATTGTGAGGGCAAACGATATCTTTACTGGAAACTGTAGCCTTTTAAATGATATAGGCAAATCCGTCGGTATCATTGGTATCCGTGGAATATGAGCGAGCTGTCCAGCCGCGGGACCGGTGATGATTGTTGCTACGATCACGTTTTCTCTTAATTCTTTTATCAAAAGTCTTGTGCCATTACACATATTGGGAGGACTTAAATTCCTTAATAGCATTATAGGAGTATTTACTTTTAATTTTAGCTCATGAGGAGGCAAGCCTGCCGGGTTTAGAGAATTTAAAAATTCTTGGGGATAATGCACCGTATCTTCAATGTTGCATACAGTGTCAATAGACTTGTAAGATTTAAAAATACCAGTCACTTTTTCCATAATCATTTTATTTATCTCATTTACGGAGTCATTTCTCGGTGACACTATCGCCCTCGAACAAAGCCAATCAAAACGTCTGTCGATGATATTTTCGATGTCGGGATATATTGTGGCCACAAGATCTTCAAGACTGTAAACAGTTTGTACCAATTCGTTATCCAACAAAACTTGAGGACTATTTGCAATAGGAGATGGTATTTTTCCGTCACCAAGTTTAAGTAATTTTTGTGAGAAATTGCCGTCTTGGTTATTGCTTAAATGAGCTCTCATATTCGTGCGCAAACTGAGAGTTTCAATTGATTGCCACAAAGGTGATGATTTGAGGCACGCTTTAATAACGTCGGCGCGAGTACCTTTTGTTACGACCGGTAGAGTTTGGCGAAAGTCTCCAGCCAAAACAAAAGTTACACCCCCCATAACATTGCCTGAATTTCTAATATCTCTCAAAGTTCTGTCCACGGCTTCAACGTGAGCTCTATTGCTCATAGTGCACTCATCCCAAATAATTAACGACGTTTCCTGTAACAGTATTCCCAGTGGACCATTTTTGCGGATCGAACATACTGATTGTTGTTCCAAAGATACGGTCAACGGTAATTTAAAAGTAGAGTGAGCAGTTTTCCCATCATTTAATAGGGTTGCAGCAATTCCGGATGATGCCACTGCCAGTGCTTTTCTTCCAGATTGTCTTACTTTTGCCAATACTAAATTGGCAAGAAAGGTTTTGCCCGTACCACCAGGCGCATCCAAAAAAAATAGTCTACCACAATTATTTTCCACACTTTCAACTATAGCATCGAAAGCTATCTTTTGATCTGGTACCATCTTGGGCACATTTGTATTGACATAGTCTGTCAACTCGTTAACATCGTATGTACGGTACGGTATCGCATGGACAACATTTTCTGAGCGGCTCGGAGAAGGTAACCCATAGTCTCTTAAATTTTTATCGTTAAGTTCTATGAGCCTATTTTCAATCTGTATCAGGCCTTCATTATAAACATCATTATCGAGACTTTGCTGTTGAGCAGTATGCCTGATATCTTGACACAGATCTTCTTTGAAAGTGTCCCACAATTTTTGTGGTTCAGAAGGGAAACAAAACAATAATATGACCACAAATAATTCCCTTAGCTGTACCGGACATTGGGAAATGGCAGCTTCCCTCAGAGTGATTTCCCAATGATTATCATTTTCTAGAAGCCCCCTCTCTCGGCAAGCGGCTTGGTAAGTTTCTTTAACAATACCGTCAACTGTTTTTAAGTCCTGGAACGATGTTGGGCCACGCACATGATGCAGTAGTAACCTCAGATAAAAGCACTCCGACTGAGAAGGATGAACGCTGTAAACTCTTCCCAATGCTGCATCTTTTTTAATACCGGGATAACCGATTACGTCTTGGCCACGTTTCCTCCTAGAAAATGTATTATTGGCCCATGTGTAATAATGTGGGACTTCGTGATACAGTAGTGTCTTGGCGAACTCATCATTGCTGCATAATTCAAAAAACGCCGTGAGTGTAGTTTTTGGCGGATTTTCTACTACGCGTTGCATGTTTTCCGTGGAAAAGTAAACTCTCTGCCCATTCTCTAAATGTACCGCTAGGTGTACTACGGTAGGATGTCTTTCGTGTATGCTAAACTCCAGTATCCTCCATACCGCTTCTGAGGTACTTATGTAGCGACCATTCAAGTAGTTTTCAACTTCGTTGTGTGCATTTCGGACACTAAAAGTGGCTTGATCCGATCCTTTATTAATATACTTGCACACGTACTTTATTGCCTGTACGGAATGACAATACTCGACATTTATGTGAGCATTGAAAGAGCGACTCAATATTGGAGAATATGGAACTATCCATCTATTGTCAATGTTAATCGTTCGCCCACGAACATTTACGGTAGCAACTTGTCCTCCGTTATTGGTATCACGTCGTCGATAAATAGGATATCCATCCTCACCGGTCTGTGTTTCGCTTACGAAGCGTCGTGGGTATTTCTTGGAACAAATTCCATTCTTCATGCATGGTGAAGTCAAGTTTTCGCCGCCACATGGCCCATGTACCATATTTTTTATGATTATTTCAAACAATATAGGGTCTATGTCTTTATCAGGCAGTTCAGCTACTATTATTTCATCAATTTCGTCGGGCTGTATTTTGGTTTCTAGCCAACACAACATGTGACAATGCGGCAATCCTCTTTTTTGCCACTCAACAGTTAGCATATAACATTTAACTGGACCAAAAATTGCGTCTTTTGTAATTGTTTTTACCATTTTTTTCATTTTTAAGTGAAAAACTCTAGCAATTATGTCATGCCGGTCGAAAGACCGCTGACCGGTAAACAGTTCTTGCTTTATTTCTTCCCATTCCGGATTACAGGTGAAAGTGATAAAAAGGTCAGGCCTTCCATAATTACGCACATATGACATCGCGTCTTGCGTCTTTTCGTGGAGATACCTCGGAGACCCAGTAAACGATGAGGGCAATATGACATGCTGTCCTATATTGGCGGCATTTACGCTTGCGTCTTGGTTCAAAGCATCCCTCAAATGAATGTAGTCATCCGCTCTTAGTTTTTGTTGGTTTCGGCAGATGAAGTTTAACCTTTCGGAAATCATCTTCGCCATCATATCTACACAGTATTGGTTAAATAAATCTTTATAATAATGCAGTGCATTAAAACAATTGGCCCTAATCATTAAGCGGTATGCATAATACTGCATGCATGATACAGTTTTATTTGTGGAGGAATCCTGCAGAGGAATAGTTAAACAATATCCATCGTCTCCCGATACAAAGATTAGAGGGTATTGCAATGCATCATATGCGCGATGCAATTCCGACACGCGTTTTAGCTGTCCGTCTCTACCGTGCAGTACTATATCTCTGGGCCCTTTCTCTTCATCGAGTAAAAGAACGGCCACTTCATTTGTAGAAGGTGCATTATATCTGCCCCTGTGTTCTGTTGGAGGTACACGATCAGCGTGAATAATTAATTTTAAACTATCCGGGGCGTTGAGGTCCATACTATTTTTAAAACTTCGTATGTATACGTTGTGGCTATTCAACATCATTTGCAATTCATCAATCAAATCTATATTTAGCATGGGGGCCATGTTAGATCGCAATGAAAGTTGGTCAGCATCTGAAATAAAATAAATCTGCAGAAATTGAGGTCTTTGTCCCGATGACGGTAGAAGACTACCTATGAGATGGTAAATTTGCCCTTCTACCTTAAAAGTGGGCATAAAATTTCCCTCTCTAATTTCTTTGGCACCAAACGAAGTCATCTGAAAAAGGCTATTATACCGACGTAAGTTTTTCATAAAAGGCGCAGACAATGTGTGATTATTTTCCAAAAGACTTTTTAATGGTTCTGGTGGCTCTTGAATATTGGGAAGAAGTACTTTTCCGGAGGCGCAGCACATGCCTTTCGCTTCCTCGTGCCATTTTTTAGCACTACATTTGATACAAATTTTATCCATTCTCCCAATTTGAGTTTGTGTTGCATAGTCAATTTGTGGATCGTAACAGAATGCCGACCTGTTATTATGAGTTATAATTCTATTACGCACTCTAGTTGTTAAGGAATATTCTCTCTGTGCCAGAAGCCTTTGCGAACGTTCGGCGCTAGTTTCTCGAGCACGAGTTCGCGAGTTTCTGGTTCTATTTTCAGTTAGGCGCTGAGAACGTTCAACGCTCGATTGTCGTTCGAATAGTTGTGATGTCCTCGCATTTTGTTCTTCTAGACGAAGTGAACGTTCAGCGCTAGTTTCTTGAGCACGCGTTCGCGAGTTTCTAGCTCTATATTCGGCAAGGCGCTGCGAGCGTTCTACGCTCGATTGTCGTTCAAATAGCTGTGATGTCCTCGCATTTTGTTCTTCTAGACGAAGTGAACGTTCGGCGCTAGATTCTCGAGCACGCGTTTGCGAGATTCTAGCTCTATTTTCAGCAAGACGCTGCGAGCGTTCGATGCTGGATTCTCTAGCACGCGATTGTGACGCATATTCTCTCTGACTCGCAAGACGATTTGAATTTTCAGAGGAAGATTCTCCAATGCGACGGGTTTTTGTTAATCTCGCTTGAGAACTATGTTTTGATAGTTGCGACCTCCTTTTTCTTGGCATATTTAAGAAATTATATAACACTAAATTTAAAAAAAAATACCTATAATATGATTACCTTACCTATAAGTACCGTATAAAATTACAGTAAATTTAAGAAAATAAGACTAAATAAGAAGTAAAGGATAATGGTATAGACAGGAAATAAGTAGTTTTCAAAAGATTTAAACTTTTTATAATAATAAAGGTACCTACTTTAAATTGTGAGGAAATACTATAATAGTTACGACCTCCTTTTTCTTGACATATTTATAAAATAACATAACACTAAATTTAAAAAAAAAACCTATATGATTACCTAACCTATAAGTACCGTATAAATTACAGTAAATTTAAGAAAATAAGATTAAATAAGAAGTAAAGGATAATGGTATAGACAGGAAATAAGTAGTTTTCAAAAGATTTAAACTGTTTATAATAATATGGGTACCTACTTTAAATTGTGAGGAAATACGATATATTTTAAAGGTAGAAGTAAATAAAAATATTTCTGAAAAGAAGTTTTTATCTGGAACAAAAAATGTACTCTGACTTAATTGAATCAAAATATTCAACGTCGGTAGCGTCCGCTGCGTATGGAGCCGACCGCGCGAAAGAGCCGCGCGGCTACCTATGTTACAGTCGTGCACGCCCCTCTCCCGTACCCAGTCCAGTCCTTGATCTTCCTTCCCCCCCTGGGGGGAGGTCAGGGATGGGGCATTAGGGATTACCCTGTTACCCAGGCGGGATCGCGCGGGGGCATCAACCCCCGGGTCACTGGGGGCCGCTGGAGCGTCTGCCGAGAATGTGTCGGGCGCATCACAGCGGCCGCGTCGGGATGCTCACCGGGCTTCCTCGTCCTCCCGCGGGGGGAGGATGTCGCGCGGCAGGGCGCGCGGCTGGGGCGCCTCTGGTGGCCAGGCGTGGAGCGGCGTGATGTTATGGAGGTGGGGGGGTGCGGCCCGTTGTCGGCGCGGTCGACCATTCGACGCGCGAGCCGGGCCGCAAACTCACCCACCTCTGGAACGCCCGTATAGTACGCGGAGTGGCCTATCCATAGAAGAAGGTATGGATCGAGGCCAGTCCGCGCACTGCCGCTTCCCGGAGCTCTTGTTTTTCTCCGTGGGCGGCGGTGGAGTTTAGTAGGTCGACCAGGATCCCCATAATTACCATTATGGGGTCTCTGGCCGACTGCTGTGATGGTGAGGCCGACGATTGGTACGTCGGCCTAGCTCGTGCAGGCAGCGGGCGCATCCCTGGGGGGGGGGCCACGGGCTGCCAGTAGGTGGCCGTGGGGCGGGCAATCTGCGGCTCTCGGGCTGTGGTCCGCGTGGCGGGCTCGCACGTGACCGGCGCAAAGTTGACATTAGTGTCAATCTGCAGCTCGGTCGTGCGCGGCACTGCGGGTTCGGAGGCGTCGGTCGCAGTTTGGGCCGGCTGGGCGGGCGGGCTCCTCCTGTCGTCTGGGCGGGTGGACTGCTGGGCGGTGCGGCCTCGTCGGGATGACGGCCGCGACCGCGTTGCTGAAGAGGCCCGCGGGGGGGGTGGGGCCCGCGGGACTGGTGGGGGCCGCGGGTCTGGTGGGACCCGCGGGGCTGGTGCTGGTGGGGCCCGCGGGGCGGGTGGGGCCAGCGGTGCGGATGGGGCCCGCGGCACAAATGGCGCCTGCGGGGCGGGCTGGGCCCGCGGTAGAGATGGGGCCCGCGGTGCGGGCGGGGCCCTCGGCGCGGGCGGGGGACGTGGGTCCCTCGCTGCGGCGGGGGGCGGTCCGCTGGAGCGCCAGCTCGGCGCGAACGGCGCGAAGGCGTGCAGGGGTGGAGTGGGCAGCGGGGTTGAGGCCGCCGTGGGGGGGGCGCGGGTGCCGCGTCCTCTCCGGCCCCTCCTCCTGCGCCGCCTTCGGTGTTGTGCCTCGGCCTGCTCGGCGAGGTGGGGCGGCTGGGGTTCGGGGTGCCGCGACGGGGCCCGCTGTTGGCGGGCCTCCGGCGACGGGGCGCGCGTTTCGCGTTGCGGCGCGGGGCGGGTGGACGGGGGGAGGCCGGGCAACAGCATTTGGCGTTTGCGGGCCTCCCTCCTGTAGGCGGGGCAGGTCCGGCTGTTAGCGGTGTGCCTGCCCTCGCAGTTGGCGCACCGTGGGCCGGTGCCGGGCGTCCTCGGGCAGGCGGTGGCGGCGTGTGGCTGCCCGCAGCGGACGCACTTGATGGGACGGTGGCAGTGGTGCGAGGAGTGCCCAAATCCCTGGCACCTGTGGCACTGGGCCACCGTCGAGGCGCCTCGCCAGACCTCCACAGAGACCCCGGCGAAACACATCACCTCGGTGATATTGTAAAGGCGTCTCATCTCGTCCGCTGGGATCCGCTCCAGCTGGACGAAGTACACGCCTGGTCGAGTCTCGCTCCGTGTCGGGATGGCGCGGGCGGAGGAGGCCGGGAAGCCCTTCGCCTTGAGGGCAGCGACCAACTCCTCCGCGTTGGTGTCGGCAGGCAGGCCGCGAACGGCGACCTTGAGTGGTCTATCCGCGGCTGTGCTGTAGCACCACCACGACAGTATAGGGTCGCGGGTGGTGGCTTCCACTAGGTACTGCTGTATGCAGCGGTACTCGGCCTCGGACTTGGGTAGGAAGCGCACTCCTTTGCCGAGGGCGTGCGCGTTGGGCGGGTGCCCTAGGCGCCGGCGGAGCTCGGCAAAGTGGTCCGGCCATCGGGTGAGGGCGTCCACCGTGATGGGCGGATACCCTTTGCGGGCGGTGCTGGGGGCGGCTGTGGCTGCGGCGGCGGGGGGGGGTTGTGCTCCCCCCGGGTCTCGGGCTGGTGGCGGGCCGCAAAGGCGGCGGAGAGCTCGCTGCATCAGCGTAGCTCGCCTGGGTAGGCGGGGTGACTCCCACAGGGGCGGGCGGCGGCGCCTGCGAGGGTGCCAGAATAGGCACCTGTGCGGCGGCCTGTGTGGCGGCCGGGGTGGGTACGGGCGTTGAGAGGGCAGAGGGGGACGCGACAGAGTGGCGCGCCGACTCGATCGCCACGTACGACGTGGACTCGTCCCCCTCCTCCTCCATCACGGCCATCTCCTCACCTCGGCGATCCTGGGGCTCGGTTTCGGAGTCGTCCGCGCTGTCCGCGGTTATGTTCGCGGGCGCGCCGGATGATGACGACGATGACGCCCCCGGTGACGAGGTCGTCGAGCGCGTGCATATGGCGCGCTCTCGGGCTGGAGGCGGTGATGGGGACGCCGGTGTGGGCGTCTCGCGGCGCGGCAGGGTGCGGGCGGCAGGTTGTGGTGCGGCGGGCTGGTGCGCCGCTCTTGTGGTGACTCGGGGACGGGGTATCCCCGATGGTCCAGCTGGTCGTGTGGGGGAGAGGGGCTTCATCTTCAGCCTCTTCTCATCCCCTTGCTGTACCTCGTCGGAGGAGCTGTTCCTCCTGCGGGGCTGCACGGCTCGAGCCGGCGCGCCGCAGGGTGCGTCACTCCGACGCGATGCTGGTGGTGAGGTGCGGTCCGGGGCCGTCAGCTCCGTGCTCCGCGGTCGTGCAGCGGCAATGCTCGCTGGCACGATTGTGGCCTGGTCGGGGTAGTATCGCCCACGGATAACTCTCCCCCGACCTTCCTGCCTGAATTCATCCTCTGATGAGGACGGGTTTACGTGTGGCACTGGCTTGCCAGCCATCGCACACTAGAGTCTTGTCTCACAGACACGAAAACAAAAACATCGGACGACCCGACGACAAAAGTTTTGCGTACGTCGCAGCCGAATCTCCGTCTGTGCGGACAACCAGCCGAGGGAGATCACTGGCGAACCAGTGAAGGCCCAGCTAGTATACCGCAACCGACTTTAAAACGGCGCGACGGGAACGGGCAAGTTTGTCCGGTCAGTCGGATTTGGGGTCACGTGACTCTATGTATTATAATAATACAAGTAGTCAGTGAACCCCTCTTCCGTGCACAACACTAACACTCGACACTGCGTCGGGCACTGCACAAGGCGAAAAAAACGTCACTTGTTATTGTGTTGCACTGCGCGGGTGATGCAATATTATGCAAAAGTTACACACTGTACGGGTGTACAAGTGCGAAGAGCACGGCACTACGCGAGAGAGCAGGAGGGCCTACAAGTAGCTCGACGTCACGAGTGACGGAGCACGCTTGAGGTCGACTCGGCTGCGGGCGCGGGTAGCGGCGGGCGGGAAGCGGCTATCGCAGGCGCGGCGGAACGGAGTGCGCGAACACGTCCAAACGCGGCGGCGGGCTGCGAGTCGCCTATGTATACTATATCTCCCGTACCCCTTATCGCAATGAAGCGCGAGCTCTAGCAACGCGTCGGCGCGGCGCGACGCGACCAGCAGTTTTTAACATTGATATTTTTGAAATCGTGATTTCTTTTGAACGCAATGGTCAATTTTAATAATTCAAAAAGCAATCTACAGATACTGAAACCACCTTAATTATCAAATAATTTATTTAGATAAGGATTCATACCAAGACATGAATAACGTGATTTTTTCGCTATTGTCTGGTTTGTGATAACATTTCTTTAAAATAAGTAGTTATTGTGACGTAACTACAATAGTTAGATATATGGTACCGCGGACTTTTTTTTAGATAATAATGTGTACTTTAATATTGTAGAACATATTTTGGTTCTACCGTCCATAGTTTCCGCAGCGCATTCGATGAAAGACAATTTACGACTTGAATTTTCATACCTTGGTTAACATTATCGAAGTTTTAATAAGGATCCCTAATTATTTTTAGTCAAAAACATAGCCTATGTTACTCAGGGATAATGTATGATTCTAATGGTGAAAGAATTATTTAAATCCGTCCAGTAGTTTTTGAGTTTATTCGTTGCAAACATACAAAAATACAAAAATACAAATCTTTCCTCTTTATAATATTAGTGTAGATTAAAAACATTATTGCCTCGAAATGTAACTTATATCTAAACAACTAACGTAAATATAGTTCAAAAGAAACGTAATATGTTACAAAAGTAACTTACTGGCAAGGCTGACGGTGCGCCCAAAGCAAATTAAAAAAAAAAAGTTTACTAAAGAGGTTCTTACTCCGAGTTTTAACAAATTTAAAAAAGTTGTACGCTTATTTCGGTACCATAGAGGTGGAAGTAAATAGGTTTAATTATGTTTTTGTCTCTAGAGGGTAAAGTAAGTTTGAATTTCTCTAGAGGAAAATATAGACTTTTCCAGTCAGATATCGATGAGTAAAACTACACTTTCCGAGATAGTGGGATGAAAAAGCTTTTATTATTTTTTGGTTTAATTTTATCTAGTTTTAGTTTGATTTTTTTTTAATATGTAATTTATTTTTTTATGATATTTATTTTATAATCTAATGTATTTTAAATATGAATTTGTTCATTCTTATAATCTAACGTATTTTAAATTTCAATTAGGACATATGTAGTCCGGTCAATTTAGACCAAAAAATGAGAGTGAAGTTACATAAAGTCCCAACAAGCTGAATTTTTGTAAAGTTGTTCAAAACATAATTATAAACAATGTCTAGAAGTTCCCCATCATTCCCCTGTAAGGAAAAAAAATAATTCAAGGTCAAAGGTAAAAAAATGAGTATTTCGCGATTTTCAGCAAAACGGTAAGTTTTATCATAAAAATATCTTAGACAAAATTGTAGATCATAAAATTGTCTACAAAAAATTAGGCTCGAACTATGTCTAAACCAAATTGTAGCTTAATGGGGTCATTAGTTACTGATTTCGTATTCAAACATTGACCTCCTTTATCCCGCCTTAGAGGTTGATTTTTGGAATAAAAAGTATCCCATATCATTTTTTAGGACTTGGTCTACCTTTGTACCAAATTTCAGCTCAATAGGGCCAGCGGTTCTAAATTTACCATACAAACTTTGACCCCCCCCTTACCCCCTCTTTAAAGTTAAATTGTGTCATAAAAACTATTCAATGTTCCTCAACACAATCCCAACAATCGTTTTACAAAATTTCAGCTCAATCGGGTAAACGGTTACGGATTTGCATACAAACGTTTTTCGGGAATAATTCCTTTTCCTGAGGGAATTTCAAAAAATCGCTTCTTATTGCACGATGAAATCTTCCAAGGAATACGCTGTCCAAATTTCAGCTCAATCCGTCCGGCCGTTTGGGCTGTGCGTTGATAGCACGAAAGTGTACGAACGATTTTATATAAGAGATTACAACTTTTTGAATCGTTATATCTCAAAAACGGTGGCTCGTAGAAAAAAAGTATTAAATATTTTTTTGTAGACAATTTTATGATCTACAATTTTGTCTAAGATGTTTTTATGATAAAACTTACCGTTTTGCTGAAATCGTGAAAAACTCATTGTTTTGACCTTTGACCTTGAATTAAATTTTTTCCTTACAGGGGAATGATGGGGAACTTCTAGACATTGTTTATAATTATGTTTTGAACAACTTCACAAAAATTCAGCTTGTTGGGACTTTATGTAACTTCGAATGTCTAAATTGACTGGACTAATGTGCTGGGAGTCCGAAATAAATGATTTTTATTTTTTTAATCTACATCTACATCTACACTAATATTATAAAGAGGAAAGATTTGTATTTTTGTATTTTTGTATGTTTGCAACGAATAAACTCAAAAACTACTGGACGGATTTAAATAATTCTTTCACCATTAGAATCATACATTATCCCTGAGTAACATAGGCTATGTTTTTGACTAAAAATAATTAGGGATCCTTATTAAAACTTCGATAATGTTAACCAAGGTATGAAAATTCAAGTCGTAAATTGTCTTTCATCGAATGCGCTGCGGAAACTATGGACGGTAGAACCAAAATATGTTCTACAATATTAAAGTACACATTATTATCTAAAAAAAAGTCCGCGGTACCATATATCTAACTATTGTAGTTACGTCACAATAACTACTTATTTTAAAGAAATGTTATCACAAACCAGACAATAGCGAAAAAATCACGTTATTCATGTCTTGGTATGAATCCTTATCTAAATAAATTATTTGATAATTAAGGTGGTTTCAGTATCTGTAGATTGCTTTTTGAATTATTAAAATTGACCATTGCGTTCAAAAGAAATCACGATTTCAAAAATATCAATGTTAAAAACTGCTGGTCGCGTCGCGCCGCGCCGACGCGTTGCTAGAGCTCGCGCTTCATTGCGATAAGGGGTACGGGAGATATAGTATACATAGGCGACTCGCAGCCCGCCGCCGCGTTTGGACGTGTTCGCGCACTCCGTTCCGCCGCGCCTGCGATAGCCGCTTCCCGCCCGCCGCTACCCGCGCCCGCAGCCGAGTCGACCTCAAGCGTGCTCCGTCACTCGTGACGTCGAGCTACTTGTAGGCCCTCCTGCTCTCTCGCGTAGTGCCGTGCTCTTCGCACTTGTACACCCGTACAGTGTGTAACTTTTGCATAATATTGCATCACCCGCGCAGTGCAACACAATAACAAGTGACGTTTTTTTCGCCTTGTGCAGTGCCCGACGCAGTGTCGAGTGTTAGTGTTGTGCACGGAAGAGGGGTTCACTGACTACTTGTATTATTATAATACATAGAGTCACGTGACCCCAAATCCGACTGACCGGACAAACTTGCCCGTTCCCGTCGCGCCGTTTTAAAGTCGGTTGCGGTATACTAGCTGGGCCTTCACTGGTTCGCCAGTGATCTCCCTCGGCTGGTTGTCCGCACAGACGGAGATTCGGCTGCGACGTACGCAAAACTTTTGTCGTCGGGTCGTCCGATGTTTTTGTTTTCGTGTCTGTGAGACAAGACTCTAGTGTGCGATGGCTGGCAAGCCAGTGCCACACGTAAACCCGTCCTCATCAGAGGATGAATTCAGGCAGGAAGGTCGGGGGAGAGTTATCCGTGGGCGATACTACCCCGACCAGGCCACAATCGTGCCAGCGAGCATTGCCGCTGCACGACCGCGGAGCACGGAGCTGACGGCCCCGGACCGCACCTCACCACCAGCATCGCGTCGGAGTGACGCACCCTGCGGCGCGCCGGCTCGAGCCGTGCAGCCCCGCAGGAGGAACAGCTCCTCCGACGAGGTACAGCAAGGGGATGAGAAGAGGCTGAAGATGAAGCCCCTCTCCCCCACACGACCAGCTGGACCATCGGGGATACCCCGTCCCCGAGTCACCACAAGAGCGGCGCACCAGCCCGCCGCACCACAACCTGCCGCCCGCACCCTGCCGCGCCGCGAGACGCCCACACCGGCGTCCCCATCACCGCCTCCAGCCCGAGAGCGCGCCATATGCACGCGCTCGACGACCTCGTCACCGGGGGCGTCATCGTCGTCATCATCCGGCGCGCCCGCGAACATAACCGCGGACAGCGCGGACGACTCCGAAACCGAGCCCCAGGATCGCCGAGGTGAGGAGATGGCCGTGATGGAGGAGGAGGGGGACGAGTCCACGTCGTACGTGGCGATCGAGTCGGCGCGCCACTCTGTCGCGTCCCCCTCTGCCCTCTCAACGCCCGTACCCACCCCGGCCGCCACACAGGCCGCCGCACAGGTGCCTATTCTGGCACCCTCGCAGGCGCCGCCGCCCGCCCCTGTGGGAGTCACCCCGCCTACCCAGGCGAGCTACGCTGATGCAGCGAGCTCTCCGCCGCCTTTGCGGCCCGCCACCAGCCCGAGACCCGGGGGGAGCACAACCCCCCCCGCCGCCGCAGCCACAGCCGCCCCCAGCACCGCCCGCAAAGGGTATCCGCCCATCACGGTGGACGCCCTCACCCGATGGCCGGACCACTTTGCCGAGCTCCGCCGGCGCCTAGGGCACCCGCCCAACGCGCACGCCCTCGGCAAAGGAGTGCGCTTCCTACCCAAGTCCGAGGCCGAGTACCGCTGCATACAGCAGTACCTAGTGGAAGCCACCACCCGCGACCCTATACTGTCGTGGTGGTGCTACAGCACAGCCGCGGATAGACCACTCAAGGTCGCCGTTCGCGGCCTGCCTGCCGACACCAACGCGGAGGAGTTGGTCGCTGCCCTCAAGGCGAAGGGCTTCCCGGCCTCCTCCGCCCGCGCCATCCCGACACGGAGCGAGACTCGACCAGGCGTGTACTTCGTCCAGCTGGAGCGGATCCCAGCGGACGAGATGAGACGCCTTTACAATATCACCGAGGTGATGTGCTTCGCCGGGGTCTCTGTGGAGGTCTGGCGAGGCGCCTCGACGGTGGCCCAGTGCCACAGGTGCCAGGGATTTGGGCACTCCTCGCACCACTGCCACCGTCCCATCAAGTGCGTCCGCTGCGGGCAGCCACACGCCGCCACCGCCTGCCCGAGGACGCCCGGCACCGGCCCACGGTGCGCCAACTGCGAGGGCAGGCACACCGCTAACAGCCGGACCTGCCCCGCCTACAGGAGGGAGGCCCGCAAACGCCAAATGCTGTTGCCCGGCCTCCCCCCGTCCACCCGCCCCGCGCCGCAACGCGAAACGCGCGCCCCGTCGCCGGAGGCCCGCCAACAGCGGGCCCCGTCGCGGCACCCCGAACCCCAGCCGCCCCACCTCGCCGAGCAGGCCGAGGCACAACACCGAAGGCGGCGCAGGAGGAGGGGCCGGAGAGGACGCGGCACCCGCGCCCCCCCCACGGCGGCCTCAACCCCGCTGCCCACTCCACCCCTGCACGCCTTCGCGCCGTTCGCGCCGAGCTGGCGCTCCAGCGGACCGCCCCCCGCCGCAGCGAGGGACCCACGTCCCCCGCCCGCGCCGAGGGCCCCGCCCGCACCGCGGGCCCCATCTCTACCGCGGGCCCAGCCCGCCCCGCAGGCGCCATTTGTGCCGCGGGCCCCATCCGCACCGCTGGCCCCACCCGCCCCGCGGGCCCCACCAGCACCAGCCCCGCGGGTCCCACCAGACCCGCGGCCCCCACCAGTCCCGCGGGCCCCACCCCCCCCGCGGGCCTCTTCAGCAACGCGGTCGCGGCCGTCATCCCGACGAGGCCGCACCGCCCAGCAGTCCACCCGCCCAGACGACAGGAGGAGCCCGCCCGCCCAGCCGGCCCAAACTGCGACCGACGCCTCCGAACCCGCAGTGCCGCGCACGACCGAGCTGCAGATTGACACTAATGTCAACTTTGCGCCGGTCACGTGCGAGCCCGCCACGCGGACCACAGCCCGAGAGCCGCAGATTGCCCGCCCCACGGCCACCTACTGGCAGCCCGTGGCCCCCCCCCCAGGGATGCGCCCGCTGCCTGCACGAGCTAGGCCGACGTACCAATCGTCGGCCTCACCATCACAGCAGTCGGCCAGAGACCCCATAATGGTAATTATGGGGATCCTGGTCGACCTACTAAACTCCACCGCCGCCCACGGAGAAAAACAAGAGCTCCGGGAAGCGGCAGTGCGCGGACTGGCCTCGATCCATACCTTCTTCTATGGATAGGCCACTCCGCGTACTATACGGGCGTTCCAGAGGTGGGTGAGTTTGCGGCCCGGCTCGCGCGTCGAATGGTCGACCGCGCCGACAACGGGCCGCACCCCCCCACCTCCATAACATCACGCCGCTCCACGCCTGGCCACCAGAGGCGCCCCAGCCGCGCGCCCTGCCGCGCGACATCCTC